>JAVSBS010002494.1:0-22220 GCA_033124195.1 Coracias cyanogaster | reverse complement strand
GGAAATATACTGGAAGTTATGCTGAGTTATGACAATTCTCTTCTAGAGTCATCTTGCTGAATTTTCTTCTCTCTCTTCCCCTGAGATTACACTGAAAACATCCCATTACCCTTACATTTGGGATTTTTAAATAATCTTAAACCAGAAAGAATTCCAGCCAACATACACTAGATTAGAATTACATTACTAAAAAAACCTTAAAATTTCTTCTGTTAAGCCAACCATAAGTGTCCTGCAAGATCATCAAGTGACATAGGATACTCAAGCTTTAGCTTAGTGGAACAAAACTGATGATTGGTAAATGATCTAGAAATTTCAAGAGATACACATTTACAGATCTTTCCAAGATTTCCCCATAGTTTTTACAGCATTTATATACATGCACACTCAAATATTTTGAGCCCAAACTGGAAATACCAGCATGCTATGTCAGTGTAGGAAATAATACCTTTTCTCCCAAGTCTCATGATGCAGTTTTTAGACAGCTTTGTTATCACAGAGGAGCTTCAAGCACCCATTCAGTAAGCAGTTCCTTATAGAAGCAGGCTGAAGAAGGATAGCAAAATCTGTATTGGTTTAATTAGCCCGGAAGAGTAGCTTTCTCAGACACCATTTTCTTCAACCAAGAAAGGAGAATGTTATTAGTGAATTGTCTTTCCTTAATAACAAGTGGCCTGGGTGGTTATTTTTCTGTCATCCTTTAGACAGAAAAATGTCACTGCTAAGGAACCTTGGGCTGATCCTTTAACATATAACCTAAATTCAATGATAGTTACCACCTGTTACTAAAAGATAACAAGCACCATTGGTTAAGTTCTAGGAGTTCAGGGTGATCACCTTTTCGAGAAGTTGTGCACAAAATCCTGTAGTCCTTATGTAAACACAATTTCTGTGGGAAAATTGTCTGCATAAATACTGTGTAATTTAACTGAAAAAAATTAATACTAGTATATTCCAAGTGCAGTGGTAAATCACTGAACCCAAATTCCAAGTATACAGGCTGGCCGCAAAACATCGCCCTTGTAGTTTGATCAAAGGAAAGATTCATTTTGCTAACAGTTTTCAGTGTGCCTGAATCCATTGTCAGAAGGACCAGTTAGACTTTTCTCACTCACCTTCACCAGTCCTGAAAACTGTAAGAATACCTTCTGATGACATGATTAGAACTTATGATTTCAAAGGTATTGTTCTGGGGGAAAGGAATTTTTGGAAGTGTTTGGTCCTTTATTGATGTTCTGAGTGGACAAGGATCAGGCATGAATTTTTGATTCTGTGAAGAAACAAAAATCCTTGTAAACCTTTAGCTGGTAAGGCAATAAACAGTTTATTTAATTAGGTCTTTTTAAGGAAGATGTCATATAACATTAAAAGCCTTTTTATATAAAGCAATTGCCTTTGTAAGTAAACAAACTAGTATTATTTTATTTCTATTAGCAGAACCATAGAAGACAGCACATAAGTCTCTATTATTGCTTAATGGTTAAAAAACAAGCTTACTGTAATGTATTCTAGAATAACCAACATTGTTTTTTATGAGTTCTACTACAAGCACTACAATACTTTATGATTAGGTGTGAATGTGCTTGCATACAATTTCTTAGACCCAAACAATGTACGCTATATTCACTTTAACTTAAGTAATTAGTTTTTGTAGCTATAAAACATGTTCGTATTAACCTTTGGCCTCTGTTCTATCAACAATACACATACTTAGCTCTCTGTTTAATACCAGTACCACTGAGCATAACAGGATTGCTTGCATGCATGCAGTTATGTATGTGTGCACACAAGGTAATACTACAAACCCCTCAGTCAGAGTAAGGATTTGTTGAAAACGGTTATGATGCCCCTGAGGAATCTTTGTGATTATTAATGAAACCAATAGTACCTGACAAAAGATCTCAAAGTGGATCTTGTCTGAGCCAAACAAGTCTGTTCTACGTAACTTATATTCCGTAGAATTTCCAGTGCATTTTTGCAAATGAGCCAGGTTTGAAGCGTGCTGTGTATGTATGGGTGTGACATGCAGTAGAAACAGCTTGTGTTTTCATGTCTGATTTTGTAAAAAAATGTTGCTGCTAAAAGTACCTGGGGAAGGGACTGGCAAGTGTAACTTTGAAGTGCTTGTTGTGACAGGGCTGGGTAGGTTTGCAGTAAGGCTATTGACGTGGCTTGCACTGGTCACAAGTTCTGGGGTTCTTCAGCAAAGGGAGCTGTTTCTTTTACAAATAGCCAAGACTTTCTTCACTCTCATGGCTGAACTGGTACTACTCTTTGTACAAGGAGCAGATCTGAAAGATCAGCCAGCTCTGCCTGGGGGAGCTTACAAATCCAAGCAACTCAACATGGGGTCATCCACATTCTACAGATGGGGAACACAGACACCTCGCTGTCCTGGGACTCTGCCTCTGCTACCAAGCAGGGCATTCCTTTGAGTCACAGCGCTACCAAAGTGGGTGTGAACACCAGGACTCTGGGTGCGCCGCAGAGATGTCCTGGGTGACTTGCCCATGAGCAGACAGATAAGTGGTGGTGTGCAGTGAGTTGAACTCAGATTTCCCACGTCTCTGTCTAATGCATTAGTGTCAGATCATCTTATCCTCTGTTTGGAGAGAGTGGGTTTGATACCTTTGTTGTTTTCTTTTTTTTCCCCTTTGAATACTGAGTTATTAGATTCAGCAAATGAATATCAAACCTAACATCAACAGTGGAAAGTTTGGAAAGTTCTTTTTATTCTGCATCAGCAGAAATCAAACCAACCTTCATCCTCCTCAGTACTACCTTTGGGAAGAGTACTGTCTACTGAAGGAAGTCTTCGTGCTGACATCAGTGAAGCACTCACTGTTGTGTACTGTTCATTCAGCAAAGAATGATACAGAGCAAATCTCCAAACACACATGCACACACCAATGTTTTTTGCCCGCTTAACTTTTCCGATCTCTGTTATTTTCCTTACATTTATACAGAAGTAACCCAGGCTGAAGATTCATTTAGGAGGTGTCCCTGGGACAAGTTGTTCATTGGCACAATGGAGTATATTCTAGAAGAACAGAGACCAATGCATCAGCAGTTTTTACCATTTGCGGTACCATTACAGTGGGTCGGTTTCCCACATCCTGCCTCATACACCACAGTGTACAAGGTGTTTATGTTTTAGAATTTTGTGTGTCAAGGAACCGTCTCTTTTTCTGCTAAAGCTGGTATCTAACTGCTGAGCCAGCACAAAGGACAAGTAGCAACCCAATATTGGTCTTCAACATGTATATTTTAAAAGATTAAATAGTCTTTTATCATGTGACTGACATTTCACATGTGGGCTCCATGTGTGGTCTCTCCTCCCGCTATAGCTATTGTGTGTAATAATACCTTAATATAGAAATATATAATCTCCTCAACAAGCCTTTCTATATTTCCTGAATCTCATCTCATCTGTATCAGTACACATCAAGACTTCAGTGACCCTTGTCACCATTTACAGCAGCCTCTGTGCAGTCAGAGTCTGATTCACCAGCTGTTCCCTACTGGAGAAGGAAAAAACTGGGCTCACATAACAGCTCAAGTTTTCTCCTTTGAAGTTGTAGAGCCACAGCCTCAGCTGGTGTGTATTGCTGTAGTGCCCTGACTGTAATTTAAACCAAGTGATAAACCACTCCCCCTTTGCCCACAGTCCCCACACACGTCCCCACCTTTCTAAAGGGTGGTCAAGTACAGATGACATCTTATGTGCAGCAGAATCTGTAGTACCAAAATCAAACAGGCAAATACAGAAAATTTAGCAAGTGTCTGTTGTGAGATCTATGGCATGTACTCAGGAATGACAAAGAGTGTTCAGTAAATTGCCTTTGTTTGGAGGTATGAATAGAGCCCCTTACCTATAGCAGTGAAAAGTGAAAAGAAATTCTCCTGTTTACAAAAATTTGCATCTTGCTACATAAAGCAAGAGCACAGTATCTGGATTTTGATGGGTGCCATGGCAACAATGTTACTGGAGTATAGCACAGAAGAATTTTCAGAGAAAGGGAACAGGATGAAACAAAAAGCTCCATGATTATCTGTGGACACAAGGACTTTTGCCACAGAGCCAAAGACAAATCCTCTTCTTGTTCCTGTGTGTTTATTTACCGTTGTCACCACATTCATACTTTCACTTTACACTGCGGTTGTCCAGAAATAATGAAAAAAATGGGAAAACCTGCTACAACTAGAGGGACAGATCTTAAACATAGTTCAGAGTTCCATTATACTTGCATCACTTAAAAGAGATGAACGATGGAGAGCTACTAAAACCCTATGGTTACTAGCAAAGGACAAAACCACAGGATTACATGTTCAGTAAAACCTATGCTTGAGTACTATAATTGCTTTAAAAATGTGCATGTTGAGAACAACAGATAACCATGGCTCTGCTGTTGTTCTGAAATAACCAATTTCACCACATTTCACGTAGGAGTGAATGCTCCACCTCTTCTGAGATCTACAAAATATTCAGATATTCTAGTGTCAGTAAAGAGGTATTGAAACTGGAACCTCATTCATGCAAGCTTACATGATCTGACAACTATGTGCAAAGAGAAGAGCTTAACATTTAACAAATGGCAATATAAAATAATACCTACTGCAATGGCCAGGGAAAACAAAACAAAACAGCTTTAGAGGAAAGTCTTAGTATTTTCTTCACTTTAGCAGTTGACCAGAGCCTCATTTCTAGGTCTCAGCATACAAAGCATTATTCAACCTCTTGCCTATGCAGAAACAGTTGCAACACCTGAGAAACGGACGTTAGTTCTCTTACTCCAAGCTCCAGTTTATTTAGATTCTGATTTCTTAACAAAAACCAAACTCTTGCTATGTACTTTCAATCCCTCCTTCCCAGTCAATTTTGAACATCTAGGCCAATTTGAGGATAAGGTGGAAGTTTTAAAGAGAATTCCTGGGTGTTTCTTGTGAATGAGTGGCTGGAATATTTCATAACCTGAGAAGACTGGAGTTGGGACTCAAAAATGGTTAAGCAAATCCAAGCAGGAGAGAACTACAGGTCATCAGGGTCTGCAAATGCAGCTGCTTATGGAAACAACTTGTTTTCCCAAATACTTACTGTTCTCATTCTGCATTACTTCACAAACTTTGTTTCAGTTTTGCTCAGATGGTTGATCCTTGCAGCCCACATCTTCTGCCTTCCTGGTTTTTGCTCTCATTGTTCACACATCCTGCAATGCTTAACATCATCCTGGAGCCAGTGAAGTTTGCTATATAACTTCTATTTGTAAATACTTCTCACATTGTTTTCTTATTGTGTGATACATGGCAATGATTGAGCTCGTCATCCTTTTGTATGCAAATATCCTTCAGATGACCTGGAGAATTCAAAGTATGAACTGGATATGTGTTATTCTCAGGGAGAAGTTTACCAGATAATCCAGCTATGTCATGGCATTTCACTGTTTTGTAGTAAGATAAGATTTATGAATCAAAAAATAACAGCAAGCAGCATGTAAAAACAAAGACTCTCTTTCTTTAAGATTAGCAGGACGAGTACTTAAGTCCAATTTCATATCTTAGAATGAAGGAAAGGTTTGCATAGATCTACTTTTCAGACTTCTTTGTGGCCCAGGAATAAAACATGCTGCCTTCATACAAGAATCTGGTCAAATATATGGTTGCTCTGTGCAGCTGAGTCCACTGTCTTTGAATCATAGGTATATAATTAAGCCCTTTACTTGCTATATCTTCTTTAACAAACATTCAAATAACTGAAAATCCTTCCCTCCCTCAGCAATTTAGTTTACTTAATAAATTACTTATTTTCACTTTGCACAGGGTTGAGTACCTTGGTTTTGCTGCAGACTGGATACACCCTTGAAATACTTTTAGTGAGTCAAACGCCACAGCAAATATAGGGTTCCCTAAGATACAACCATGGGCTGTATGAAGTAAAACTATATTCAGCTTCTGAGTTCCTCACTCCTTGTTTAGAAAAAATTTCAAGCCACTGGACTTACGAAGTGTTCCAAGTGTGAATAAAGGTTAGAAACACATCTTCAGGCAGACTGTGAAAATGGTAGAGAAAGGTGCAGCTTGCGTCTCCTGTTAGCATCACTGGCAGGTCAGCTGAAAACGTTTAGTATCTGTTTCACTTAAAAAAAGGGGATTTTGCACCTTTTGCACTGACCAATCCATGCTGTGACATAACATGCGATTACAGGAGCAAAGTAATTATTGTTAATCTTCATTGTGAGTCTCCCATTAATTTTAACAAGCATGATTCAGGAGAGAGAGGAGAATGGTGTTCTAAAGACAGATCGTAATGCACAAAATGGGGGATTAGATCTCCCTTACAGTGTGAATAGGATACCTGAGAAATCTGGGTTTATTTCAGCCATTGCAGCAGAGTAGCTTTTTAGAAGATGTGAAGATTCAAGAAACTCGCAGCTACATTCTGCTTGGAACAATGAAATTGATGGAGGTGACATAGTAATCACTTAAATTATTGAGGTGGCATAAAGCAGGATATTTTAATAAGCAAGGTGATCATTATAGCAGAATACTAGACTTCCACAGTGCTTGAAGTTTCCACCTACTTGTAAGGTGTTTAAAATAAGAAAAGAAGGCCATCAGCTCATTTAATGTAACATGTGATGCCATTTTTTGCCTTCTGGTGGCTGATTCTGTCCAGGCTGCTGGCACCCAAGAGGACAATACACTTCCCCACCGAGTGTTTTGTCCCTAAAGAGATGGCAGCTACATACCTGCTACTGCTGATCTGACTGAAAAGCCACAGCTGACACTGCATTAGCTTGGTTTGCAGGGCTTCAGCTTTGAAATGCTTTCTCAAATGCAGCCCTGAGCACTACCCGCCTCTCCAGCACAGGGTATTTCAGACATCTTCTAGGACAGGTCAGGACCATGAGGGAGCTCAGAATATCAGAATGGCTCTGACCAGTCTGTCTCACTGATGAATTTGTACAGACAATACTTTCTTGAAGTAGCAGATTCAGAAAGGAGGCACAACAAACTTCACATCAAGATGAACTCTGCTCTGGTTGTCAAGTCTTATAATTGTATCTGTTTGTCTGCACGTGCTGCATTTCAGAGATTGAAATGCTGAGCAGCTCACTCTGCTTTTTTATGCCCGACTGCTGAGACAATGCTTCTTTGGTTGCAGTTTCCTGCATAAATGTACACCATATTGTATGTACATGTTCTGCAAGAAGTTGAGCAGTGACATTTTTTTAAGCACAGCTTCTTTTCATCTTATGACTGTAATACCTTTTTTATCTCATTATTTTAATACCTTATCCATGTGCCCACACTACTTCAGAAAGACAAAGAAGGTAGTGCTTGTAGCCCATCAAGTGAAGCAAGAACACCACCGTTAGGCAGCTCACGGTCACTGCAGAGCATCGCTGTTTCCCTCAAGCCTATTGCCAGGGTACAGCAAAACTGTGACTGAAGATCTGATTACACCACAGAAACAGGAAAGCTGTTGTTAGCAAACGTATGTATTTTGAGCATTCCAATGCTCTTACCACGTGCTTCAGCAACTCCAGCACAACAAATGCATCTCACCAGTAAAAGTTACCAGGAATGGTAACCTGGTTACCTGTTCCTTCAGCTCAAAGGCCCAAAGCTGCTTTGAACTTCTTACACTCAGCCACCAGAATCAGTTACACCACTACTTAACAGGCCAGTGCAAATCCATCACAGTATGCAATGAACAAATCTGAGTATTGCAACAATAGTTGTGGAGGCATTAGTATCAGGAACAGAGAGCAGGATTCTGTTTATAAAGACATGCCAGACCTAAGTTTTTGCAGCGACAAGTCTCAAAATCTGTTACAGTAGCAGTGAAACAAAAGGTTCAAAAGACAAAGCATAGAGCTAACAGAATAAAAAATTGACTTCTTCAGAAACTTTTCACAAAACTTTGGATTTTTCAATACACTCCTTAGGCTGAGTTATTTAGTGCTTTATTTATCTATAAGCCTGCACAAAGAACACAGGGGATAGTGGGAGTGGAATGCTGGGGGAATCCTTCCAGTTCGTATTTGTAGGCCACGTTCCAGTAGCACTTGAAATTGTCACTTCCTTTCCCTGACCCAGCTCAAGAGAAGAGAGAAATCTGGATTGGGGCATGAGGGAGGGGAAGCAAAGTGAAGATAAAATCAAGACATTTCAACAGCAATAGATGTCTGAATGCTTTTTGGATTAATTAAGTAGTTCTTTCATTAAAGAAAACCCACTCCTTCACAAGAAAAAACCCCCACTATAAGCAAACAACGTGCACTTTGCAAGCTTTTACCCATCTGTAATACTTTGGAGTAGGCAGTTGCATATAAAACTGCTCACCTCTTCCATTAAAGTCTTACTTTAACTACATAGGAAAATGAGAGATCAGGAGACACAAAATTGTTAGTTTATTTTAATTACTATCCTGCACAGTCACTTCAGAAAAATGGAAAGCATTTTCTGAATAAATTTTTCCTTTCAAAAACTCAACTGCATCTTCATTTGTCATTTCCTGAAATTTCTTGTTCAGGACCTGGAAGAGAGGGAAAGGAAAGGGTACATTAGTTCTATTGTCTTTAACAAACTACCCTGTCGCACAAACCAAGCACTCAGTGATGGGAAGGCCACAGGGAGCTGCTATATTTAGAAAACAAGTTGACTTTAATCATTCATTCTATTAAAAAAATAAGGGAAATAAGCCCAAGGTTATAAAAAAATAAGGTAGGTACAAAAGCAATCCATTGGCTTGTTTTTTGTTCTGAACTATGGCTATGTTTATTTTGCTGATAATAAGTGGTAGCTTGCATTTCAGAGTTCCTCTGTCCTTTATCCCTAGCGACACCACCACTACCTTCTAAGTAGAGATGATAACAATTGCCACCAGAGAAGGCTCATCTTTCCCTGCAAGGCCTGTTCTACCAAACAAACATACTCATCACTGTGCTGGTAACAAGACCAAAACAGAAAGCATAGCAGGCCTCTTCTTACCAGAATCACATGATAGCCCAGTTTGTTTAGATGCCGCTTCTTCATTGCCAGCTTCCCTTGGGGGTGTGTTGTACCCACGCAGAAAGCAGACAGAGGAACAAAGAGAAAAGCCAATCTACAATCAAGAAGAGTAGGGAAGACTCCATTGTACAAATGCAGAATAGGCATTAAGACAATGATGCAATGATGTCCTATAACACTGCAGAACATACAGCTGTCTTTCTGCCAGGCAGAAAGGACTGCACAAATGTCATCATCCTTTTCCCTTCTTCAGACTTAGATAATTTAGACCCTCTCTTATTCCCTGATCTTCACACAATTACCAGCACCTACCCAAATATCTACAGCAGAATTAAGTCCTTAGATCTCTACACTTCTCCCATAATGAGAAGGAAATAGATCAAACTTCTATGTTATTTTGACAGGTTCTGCATTTCCTTTGATTGATTGCTAATATTCAGAATCAGTTCCCGCTATAAAAGCCTACTGGGAAGGGTAAGGAAAACTGAAAGCTTGACAGTGAGTTTCTGTTACCGAATTCACTAGCTCTCCTTTTCCCAAAAAGCAAACTATACAATATACATTGCTGTGCAGTGATCCAGCACACAAGTGTTAAGTATTACCCATTCTACTTAAGTGTTACTTAAATGATATATATCCCACTTCAGTTACTGAGAGGTCATTCTTCTACACAACATTAAATTAATCACCAAAAATGTGGATATGATGATCCTTTTAATTCAAATTATATGTCAGCAGCTGAATTCATTGCCATAACATACCATTGAAATGCACATTTTAAAGACTTAAGAGAGTTATTGAATGTTTAATTGGACACACAAATACTTGGAATTTGAAACCTGTAACATAACAATTTTTGGAAGGCATTTTAATTGTACTTCAAAACCTAGTATTATCCATTATGAGAGCATTGGATTACTGTGATGTCCCCTCTCTTTCTCTGAAACGTTAAGTTTTAGCCTCTGTTAGAAGAGGGTAGTGAGCTGGATGAGTTGTTGCTCTGAACCAGCATGGTGATTTTTGTATATTTTGCTGAGCACAAATAACAAGTTAGTTATCTACTTTGCTTCTGCAAATCAGTGAATCAAAGAAGTCACTGGATGAAATACATACAAAACTAGCCTGTTAGAAAAGATATGCAGTCAAAAAAGATACCTTTGCACACTTGAGTCAGCATGATCATCTGTTGCAGCTACTGGGAGCACCTTCTTTCTGTCTGAATCCATTTTGATTTCAAAATCTGAGAATAAAACAACAAAACATTAATTGTAACCTCTTGCAGTGTTAAATGTTCTCATTTGACCATTAATTGTTCAAAACGTTTTCAAATGAACAGCTCATTTGAAAAAGCTAACAGACACCATCACTGCTGTGTTTCTAACTACCATTCTCTAATAATTTACATATTACTGACAGCTTTTCCCTCCTTAACCAATATAAACAGCTCAAGCTTGCACATCTCTAGAAAAGAAAAAAAGTTTGTTTTGGGAAACATATAACATTATGGGAGTGAAATCATAGTTTAAAAGAACTAGCCTTGATGATGGTCTGTCATATCTACTCACATTTTCCTGTAATCTGATTCCTCAATAGAAATGAGGAAATACATGAAGAAATATGTATGAATGTCCTATGTAGAAATGTAGAATGTAGAAATGAGAAATAGAAATTACAAATACAGAAAAACTGGCAAGCTGGGTGTCTGGCAAAAAAAGTATGCAATACCAAAATATAAAAGAAACCAAATGTTATTAAATTATCACCTCTCAAAAAAGGTCGTATTCCACTTCATAAATGAAAGTAGAATGCCTTAGCCAGAACTTCAGAGAGGAAACAAGTCACAGGACAAAAGGCGGCTGCTGTTTGGCTTTGTTTCTAATGTGATTCAGTACTAACATGTCAACTCTGTATTTTACAGAGTTGGCCATATTGGATTTATACACCATTAACATCTGCTCCAAGATGCTTAACAGAAAGTCCAAAGCAGTTTTGTAAATAAAAATAATGGTAAAATTTTAGGAAATTGACTTAAATACTTTAACGGAAGCATCCTAGAAAGTAGATTTACCAGTCAAGGATATAATTTTTTAAGAGTGTGTCTTCAAAGTGTTACAATTTTAATCACTTGCACCCTACACAATTTTATTACCACATTATTTTGGAGATTATAAATCTATGTTAAAAAGAATGTGACAGTAATTTGGCTTCATACCAATACGGTATTTATATGGCAGCTGAACATTTTGTCGAAACATGTTCTCGTCCCCCAGAAGTTCTATCAGTGCCTCTCGAGCCTTTCTGAGATTAAGAGATACTAATGAGGAGAATTTCTCAGTCAGCACAAATGCAGGCTTCATGAAGGAAGGGCTATCAAGTTCCACACATGCTTTCACAGAGTGAAGCATCATTTCCTTTTGTTCTTTGTGAAGATTATCTATAAAAGGATACAAAAAAATATTACATCCAATATACAATCTCACAGAATTTTTCATTTTATTATCATTTATAGCCTGTTCCAGCAGAGCAAATTAATTCCAACATAGGAATCAAAACCCAATTGTTTTTTGACTGAATATTATTGAGTATCTTCAATATATTGTTAAATATACACCATCAATTCACTAATTGTAATATTGAAGTCTATGGCTGGGACCTGCCCATTTGTTCAGCCTTTCCCCTCTCTACACAGCTTTGTGCATGCTATCAGTTATCACAGGAGACATAAGGAGAAAATGGACTGAGAGAGCATGCATAAAAGCCATTTATAAAATCCAGACAACCAGAAGGCTATTTATAAACAAAGAAAGGGTATCAGACTTGGCCATAATTTTAAGCACACCAAGCTGCACAAACTCTAAGCAGTTACAGCTTTACAGCTTTAAGGTTCAGTCACAGCAGGCTCAACAGCAAGGCACAGTGTTTTGCTTTACACTGAATTTCTACTTTGCTGAACTGGCTGTGGAGAACTTCTCTACTGGCTGTAGAGAACTGTAATGTGTAAACCAAATTCCTCATTACAACTCAGAGTGGTCAAAAAAAACCTTTTCCTTATGATTCCAGGTACTAAAGTTGGTTTACAAAGGTTAAGACTTCCTGTGCTTTTAAAAATGCCTGAACATCTGTCAAAGATAGAACCCCTGGTTCTTACACATTTCTACCATTTCCACAAATCTCATATTCACCTCTCCCCATGTGCACACCTGCTGTTAAACTGTTGCCACCATGGGGCCCAAGATAGTAAGCCTGACGCCCTAGTGCAGAAACGGAGCACTTAGATCACTGTCGCTACATTAGCTTTGTCTTGAGGACTTAAACTTTTCACACAATTGCAACAAATTATGTATGGAGGCAGACTATCTCTTGTAAAACAAGAACATGCCAAAGTAAGGCCTGACCTGCCAGTAGTTCATCCCTGCTGTCCTTTTGCAGCAGCTCATCAAGCGCACGATGAGGAAGATAGCCTAAGATGCAAAGTGAATACACTGCCTTCAGCAGTTCTGTGCTGGAAATCTGAGGGAGGTACTTATCCAAGCAGCTATGAAGAGTCTCAAAAAACCTTTTCCAAAAGCAGAAGAAAAGTATCTAAATACACAAATAAGGCTACATAAAATACAGATTTTAAACAAAAATATGGGTTAGAAATCTTTATTATCTTCTATAATCATATGTTATGTAATCTAATATTAGCCACGGTACTTCAGGACATGTTTTAGTAGTCATGGTAGTACTGGGTTGATGGTTGGACTTGATGACCTTAGAGGCCTTTTCTAACTTCAACGATTCTATGATTTTATGGCACAGCTACCTATCGACAGGTTTAGTAGCCTGGTCAGTCTAGAAACAAGGTCTCCATTTTCAATTACAGAGAAAACTCCCTATGTAGAAAAAACGTGAAAAAACACACCACCAAATTTTCCTTACAGATTAATAAAACAGGATTGACTATGAATCTTTCACAACTGAAATCAAATGCTAGTTACCATATATTGCTCTGTAATGACTACAGAATGTATTATTGAGCATTCTAAATGAAAACCTACAGATGTTTTTGGCCTCTGGGAACATAGTTGAGTCGTGAATACACTCGGAGAACAATCAAAAGGTTTTTCAAGTTGAGGAATTCAGGGTCTTCTGTCACCTTCTCAGCAAAAATACCCATCAGCTCACTAGGCTGAAAGCCAAGTGCCTCACAGGCAGAAAGAAAAAGGATAATCTAAAAGAAAAGATAGTTTTATAATGTCAAGAAAGCCAGTAAAGTGGATCCTATTTGTTCATTTCATAACAGGCATTTTAACAAAAGCAAATTTTTCAAACTGTAACACCCCTTTTATTTCTTATTTCTTTATTCATCAATAAGTAGAAAAGCATTTAAAAGAAAATAACTGTACCAACTTCATGAGATTGGTATTCGTAAAAAGTCTGTTCTCCTTAGATGAAACACAAACATGAAGAAAGGTAAGACAGAAAGCACTAGATATTCTACTAGTACCACTATGAATTATTTGGTCTCAAACTCACCTGTCTTTTGTCCCAAAGGTAGGCCGTAGAATTAACATAGTCTGCTAATGCTGAAAACAGTTCTACATTACGGTACTGGAGATTGTAACAAGCGTCCAGAATGAGAATTAACTGCCGAAATGGAGCATCGTGGACACTCTCTGTAACAGAAGAGCAGAAATGGACAAATGATACAAAGCAATGGGAGCTGTAGGTTGGACACATTGTGGGAACAGCCTGGCTCAGGGATGGAGAGAGGGGAAAAAAAAAAGAAAAAAAAAAAAAATCTGATAAGGAACAGTGGAACAGACTGAGACTAGCTAGGCAGCCAAGTGAGCTAAAACACATGGAGAAAGAGAGGTAGAAGAAACCAAACAGACTCAGGATCAGGCTAGAAGGGATAATTCAGCAAGAGAGGACAAATTAACAAAAGAAGATTGTTTTCCCAGAACATCTTCCATTCCAGAATTCTTCATTTTCAGCATCTCCCTGCACTCAGCATGGAAACCCTCATGCTAGCCCCTTTAGTACTGGCCTTTTGCTGTCCACTTCACCATGTCAGCTGAGGGAGCAACAAAGAGGTGGCTCTAAAGCTGCTGATTAATCAGATACTAGCACATGATGAAATTTACTTTTTTTTTTCCCATTTGGTTTTACAAAATGATAAGAAAACACAAATATGAATCTAAGTCTAAAAATCACTAAAGGCTGTCAAGCACTAAAGCATTAGGGTAAGCCAAACTGGAAAATATGGAACCATAACGTAACCTCCTGGCATATGAGCATGATGACACAGATTGAGTGCCAGATGACAACAGACTTCTCTGCACAGGACTGCTGCTTCATTTGCCACACAAGATGGACCTACTCCTGAGATGAAAAATGCTAAGTATTGAAGAAAAATGCTCTCAAACATCTCGGTTTCTTTGCTGTAATGAGGTGCATACATGTCATAAAAGACAGTGACTGCAAAAGAAAAGAGTATATTTAGAGTAATAGGACCAGCACCCATCAAAACTAGATTTTATCTAGAAAACCTCTGCCAGAGGAAGCAGGAGGATAGCAAGAAAATAACTGATTTTAACTCTTCTGAGTTGGGCTCAGTGATTTTCCAGGCTCAGCATAAAACACTGTTACCTCATTTCTTGAAGTGCTAAGTGCTGACAACTGCGATGGAAGCAAATAAGAGCTGTGCACCCAATGAAGTGATTTGTAATGCTAGACATTCTGAAAGAAAACAGACTACCAGAATCTCCTATTACTGGACACTTTAACCTTAATCTCTCTCTTCTGCATACTTAGAAGCTTAGTATCACCACTGGGTCAATCCCTTGCTGCTGCAAAAATTAACTCAGTAAGTATGTATGAAGTACACAGCTATTACAATTCTGGTCAGGTCCTCAGACACAGCAGAGGAGGCTACTTCCTTGAGAGCCCCAGCAATAGCACAGGACCTGGAAAACCTGCTGGAGAATTCCTCTGCCCCATGGGCCCCAAAGTGTGTCCCTCCCTTCTCTTCCTATTCCATCTCCAGCCTTTGTTAGGGGTCATTTCTGTACAGAAATTAATCACTCTGTTCCCGGAGCATCATTTGTACAATGTGCAGCACGTAAGTCCAGAGAACATGCACACAATTAAAAAATGCAGAAAAAAGCAGAGTAGCTGCTCACTCTGCATATGCCATCTAGCCTGTGTACCGAGTGTGGTGAAAGTCCTGTGAGAGAAGCCAGTATGCGTAATTAAAGACTGTATCCTAACACATATGAACAACCAGGACAAATAAAGGCTTTACAAGCAGCCCAAACACTCCTGGTTCATTCATATTAAGAACACTATTTTGCTATCTTAACGTTTTTTTAGACACAATTTCAAATGTATTGTAAGTGTGAATCAATACATACTAATCACATATACTAATCCCATTAAGCCACCAATCCATCCTCTAAGATGTCCACTTCCGTTTTAAAAAGTTTACCTGAAATCTATTTTTTCTTGCTAGAATTACTTTGCCTAAACTCTGCATACAGAAAAATGCAAAGAAAAATATGTAATTTAGATAAATGTTATGAAGGGTAGAGACGACAGGAGATATTTGCTTTCATTATCAATCAGCAATTTTCTGTCTTGCTGCTTGTCAAATCACTCCACATAACTATAATACCCTGTAAAACAAAGATGCTTCTCAAGTTTTAAAGCAAATCAGAAAAGGGAGATGAGGCAATAATTAGGAAGAATTTGGTGTAAGGAAGGGAAATTTAATAAACATTTTCTTACCCTGTATCTTTTTACTGCAGGCATTCAGGATTGGAACAGAACAGTAATTCATTGCAGCAAGAGCCAAAAACAAACGCAGAGCATTCAGGAAAGTCAGATGGTCTATCTCTTTCAAAACTGCCATCTAAATTTAATTAGAGTTTATTAAATTCTTTATTCTTCAGATATATTATCAATGCTTTCTTGTGTAGTCACTTTCACCAAAAGTTTCCCAAATTCCTTAGCTGGTTCAGACATACATGAAAGAAAACGGAGCAACAAACAGCAAAAGCATAAAGTAACTACTCTCAATTATATACAATTATAGTAGATCAAGTGTTCTAGAGCCTTGTCACTATGCAAGTTCCCAGCAATTTGCCTTTATATGTTTTTTTTAAAGAAAGAAGTCTCAGTAAAGCTCATTCCAAATACTGTGAATATGTATCTTCTACCTACTCATAAAAAAGTAGCAGTTGACTTATTTACTAGTACTCCAGTTACTGTTTTGCACGCTCATGAAAGCCGTAAGCCTTCAAAGTGATTTAATAGCACAGCAAGTGGCGTACCTTTAATGAAGGCCTGGCTGCATGTGTGGACTGAGGCACAGAAGGTCAGCTCTGATGCCACAAGAGACTCCATTTATCAAAGCAGTAATTAGATTGATATAAATGACAGTAAAAATGAGACTACAAAGTATGTTGTCTATTAAAATACAATATTCTTATTGTATGCATATCGAAGGTTAAATACAAAATGCGTCTACAATAGAAATGACACAATATTAAAAATAGCACTCCAAAGGCTCAGAAAATTAAGAGCTCCCTTCAGCTAACAAGTGGAAATGTTACCTTGCTCTCAGTTCCATATTCCACCACATCTTCAGCTACTTTCTCACTATCTTGTACAAAGTGGTACCTTGCCCAAGGTTTTATGGTTTACTTATATCTAACACATTGCATGAGCCCCCTGCACTGCTCTATTCTTGCCCAGGTTCCCACCAGTGGTATCTTCCCTCACTCCCTCAAGAATGCTATTCCCAACTCTGACCTCAGAGCCCTTCAGTTATGTGATGAAAACACTAGCAGGCCCTGTCTGAAGGAGGGTTTCAAAAAGGGTCTTTAAACCAGGGTACAAAACCCAGTACAGCCTGCCATAAAACCTACAGTCCGCTCCCAACTTCTGTGTTTCCCAAGGGACCTTTAAGATACATAGAAAGATACACAGAAGGCCATGAGTTCTCCTGGCATCTCACTCTCATCAGTCCTCTAGCCCTGTACCATTATTGGACATAGCCCCATCACAGACTAGTTTTCTCTCGTCTCATATTCCAGTCAAAAGCTGGGTAAGGGCATCAGGGCACAGCCTGTAAGTGCTTCTATGAAATACCATGTGATCAACCCAAACAAGAGGTGATGGCACTGCCAGTTTACTGCCTTGGTTCCTTTTGTACCATCTCTATTGCTTTCTGCCCTCTTTCACGGTGGGATACTCCCAGCCTCCCAATTTAAGTTCTCCCTGCAGATATACCTGGACTATGATTCACACAGAAACACATTTAACCTTTCTATGATATTTTCTCTTTTGAGTGTCTGGAAAGCAGCATATACAATGTATAAACAACGCAAGAGCACAGGCCTTGCTGAAGTAAAAATGAGCCTCCAACTACAGTTACCTCTAATTTCTTTTTCAGAAAGACCGGAGCATCTTTTCCCATGCATTTCATCAGGTTTTGCAGTATAAAGATGTCTCTGATACTTGGAACGCGCTGCTCCACCAGTAATCTGATGAAGAAACACACACAAGGCCTTGAGCTAGAGACAGTAAATGTTAATGAGCTTTCCTCACTTCAGCAGAAACAGGTGGGTACCCCTATTCTCCCAAGTTAAAGCTGTAATTCCCTGCTCCTCTCCTACCTCATTTTTTGCAAGGCTGGCATAATTCTACATGATGTAGCTACAGCACAGAGATTTTGCACATGGAAATAATTATATGTGCTTTCCTAATGTTATCCTGATACATGGATGTTGTTGCCAATATGTTAACACCAGACTGCACATGTGACTGTGCAGACAAAAGTGCTGTTAAGCTTCAGGGAATTAATACTCTTCTGCAGGAAAAAAAAAAAAAAAAAAAGAGAACATTTTTATCATAGAATCATCTATGTGCAGGCAAGTACAGGGAACCTGGGCACAGACACTGACAATATCTTGGTCTAAGTGAGGAAAAAACCTAAGCAAGCAGTGCTGTGGGGCTGCAGGAACAGAAGGGAATATCGTAACACAGAGGGATCCTAAGCAACAGATGAAGGAGTTCTGCACTCCCAGCACCTCCTTTTCTGTCTCAGAGAGAGGCATTGTAATTGTCATGTCTGAATCACCCTTAAATATACCTGTACAGCTACAACAATACGGAGTGTCACGTTCTAAGGCAGTGCACTGCTCTGAAATTCACCCCTGCAGAATTGGCTTCTGCAAGAGAGCAAGAGCTGCAGACATCAAGACAGAGAAAGAGTTGCAGATGTATCTCCTGCTTTCCAGCAACTTAAAAGAACTGTATACCTGAACTTCAGGAGAAATTGGTTCCATGTCACTAACATATCCACATTCTCAAAGAAGGACCTGACACAGGAAAAGAAATACTAATCCATAGCAAGTTTTTGTGACAGCCTCAGTAAGAAGGGTCTCATGGGAGCAAGCAAATCAGTTACGCACATACACCTCACTGGCCCAGAAAAAAGTCACTGCCGCCAAATAAGTTATTCTGATAATGCACTCCACAGAAGGCCTTGGTGGATGCACAAATAATGTCTAAACTTGTCTTCATCTTAAGTTTTACTTACTGAATTAAAAGAAAATATGCCCTGGCTGTTAAACAGCACTTATCACCATGACAAATCAAAATACTTCACCAAGTAAGCTAGTCCTTTCTACACATGGCTAAAACAGAGACATAGGTAAGCAAACTGACTTGATTAACATCACAAAAAACCCACAGTGGTGCAGCTGCAGTCAGAATATGAATTCCATGTGAAGCAGTCTATCACCCTATGCCATCAGAAGCCTTTCTGCTTGCAACTGCAAAGACAATGCCAAAAATCACTGTCTTGTACAGCTGCTATGTGATCACTGAAGTCCTAAAACCACAGTATGTCTTCTATGTGCAGACATTGCCTCCATGATTTCTAAAAGACATATTCAAACAAAATTTAAATATGAAGAACATGTGAAAGATATATTTTTCTCACTGTAATCCAGCTTGAAGAGCGCTCACATTCTTGTCTTTATCCATCTCCGCTAAAGTAGTTGCCAAAACTGAGATACATCGGTTATCCAGTTGATTGAGCTTCTCCTGTTAAAGTTTTCACCATGTCAGATTACTTCACACCAGTAAAAGTTTCAGAAAAGAAAAACTAACTACTCTTAATTTGTACCTGCCATCCTATTTTCCCCTCAGAAATTAATTCATAAGCTTTAATTCTGTAGAGACTACAACGTCACACATTTAGTTGATGGGAAAAGGGCAATGATTTTTCAGACTCTCTGTTCAATCTGTCTGAAATCAGGCAGTGGTTTCAAAAATGAAACAAACTAGGAGTACACACAAATTAACTATGGGAGCCCTGTTTCCATGGAACATCAGACTACGCCAAGGATGTAACGCAGCTCTCTCTTATGTTGTACAGCCTCCCAGGATGAGCCCCAAGGTTTCAGCCCAAACTAAGGAAAAGAGGGATTTTGATACTTACCTGGCACACTCTCACCAAAGTCTGCACTAGGAGTGTGTTCTGAGGAACACCAAGGTTCACCACGGCATGCAGGCTGAACACCAGGTCACCTCGCAACATCCTTCTGGAATCCCGCAGCAGCTGCTGACAAAGCCTGGCAAAAGCTGGGTGCTCAAAGATCAGCTGCTTCTCGTAACGCTGCTGGTCTTCAGATAGGTTTTTGAAGAGCCTCCATACTGTAGTTAAACAGTTTGTGAAATGCTTAATGGAAACAGCAGACTCTGAAGCCAAGTCCAGTACATCACAAGGACAAGTGCATTTCTGGAGATCACTAAAGAATGGTTCATCATGATCCATTACACGCTTCACTTTGACGCTCCCAGAACCATCCCACTTTTCAAGTTCCAAGGAGCTTTGGGGAGCCTGCTTGCTCAACAAAGCCTCTGTATTCTTCTCTGGTTGTATTTTAGCACCTGTGCTAAAAACATCTGTCTTTTGAGACAGAAATCGAAGAGCTGATCCATGCAGAGAAGGAAAAACACTTAAAAATAACTTCCTGAAGTTCATATTTTCTAGGGGATCCTTGTAGCTGCCAATCCATAAAATGTGTTTTCTTGTTGTGGCTGAAGATTTGAGAGTGAGCACAGAATTGTACCTATGCATGCATCTAACAGTATTTAATAAATAGCTTATTTTATTATTCATTTTTGCTAATATCTCATGAATAGATTTGAAATGCCAACTCAAAGTAAGGGATCCAACAAAATTCAACCAGTGGAAACAGTCCTGGAGAAACTGCATAAGGTCACTTATCTGTAAAAACAATTGTAAATTATGGGTTAGTTACCAGACATTCAATTCCTAAAGTTTCAATTGCCCAATCTATGCACATCTTTTACAAGAGAGGGAAAAAAAAAAAAGGAAAATGATTTGCAGATGGACTTTTATTGGGTCTCCTATGTTTTAGTCAAACATCTTGACACAAAGCTAACACAACCTGGGTGTCAACTCTTTTTGCTGTTTTAATCAAAAGCTGTGCCGGGAGGGAGGGTCTTTTCTGGACATTTCTCGAAGCAGACGCGTCTCCTGGCAGGACTCTGAGGGGTCACTGCCAACCCTTCGCTCCGGTTAACAGAACCCTGCCCGGCCGCGGCCGCACACAGCCTGCCCCAGCCTCCCTGCCACCAGCCCCTGCGCCCGCCGCCTGCCCGGCGGCCGCGGCACAGCCGCGGGCACGCTCCCGGGGCCGAGGGCACCAGGCGGGGCAAAGCCTCTCGGTTTCGAGCTCGCTTTCTGCGAGGCGCTGGGAACGCTGCCCGGCCGGTACGGTACCAGCGGCACAGGCCCGAGGCCCGGCGCCAAGGGGACAGAGCCCGTTCGGCGTGGCTCGGAACACCCGGGCCCAGCGGCGGGGGACCTGGCCGGGCCGTGGCGGGCCGGGCCGACCGCTTCCCGCCGCAGGCGCCCCGGGAGAAGCCGGTCGGGTGGCGCCGCAGACCCGGTGGCTGTTACCTCGCACGCGACGGCGCCATGACACTTGGGCTTCCTTTCTCCGCGAACTCTTGGCAGGCCTCGCGAGAGTGACGGCTCGGGCCGAGGGACAAACCACCGCGGCGCGCGGGGCGTTGCTGCGCGACGCGGGAGCGGCCGTTGGTGGAGCTGCGCCATGGCCGCGGTGGTGCTGGCGGGTGAGGCCCGGTCCGGCGCGTCGCGGCGGGCCTGGCGGCCTCCCCGCCCTGTGCTCGCCCGAGGGCGCGCTGCCGCTGCCGGGCCAGCCTTCTCCCCTTGGCCCGTCGGCGAGGCTTCTGCCTCCGGCTGCTGCCGGCCGCCCGCGGTGGCCTCCTCAGCCCCTTAAGCGCTGGCTGAAGAGGTGTTTCACCTTCGAAATCATCCTTTCGTTGCCGGCTCGTGCGCCTGTCCTGTTACTTTCTGGGAACTCACGAGATGCTGGTTACATAAGACATTTTTAATTGGAACAATTAAAAAGCATTTAGCCTATTAGGCCCTAATCAGTCAATGTCACAAGGTCTCCCATTGGTGGTGTTGTCGCTGCGTTCACAGGTAAGGCAGGCTGCCCTGACTACGCCAAAGCGGAACTCCTGGCTGACTATCTCCAGGCTAACTTACCAGGCTTCAGGGTTCACAAGATCACTCGACACCCTGACAAATGGGAGGTAAGGGATGGTAAATCAAGTCGTTGGTAGATGCCCCAGTGCTCTACAAAGCAAGAAATGTGCCTATTTGTAGTACGTGTCTTCTCTCCCGTATTGATGCTTTGGTACGTGGGTAGAGGTGCTGCAGAAGCAGCCTTGGCTATGTGAACCAGCCAGAGGAAAAGTTGGAGTTTTGTGAGAGACCAGCGTACTCATGAGTCTTGCCACAGAAGATGGACACAAAATGTGGTCCAGCCTGAAGCTGTGTTTTGTCAGTAAGAAGTTCAAGTTTATTATTTTTTTATTATGTATAAATGGCTGCTCAGCCTGTAAATGTTTTGGACACTGTCATTGCATGTGTCTTCAGAGTTGTTACTTGTCAAGAGCATTTCTGGCATTCAAGGGCATTGAATTACAGTGGAAGTATGAAATCAAATTTCACATATTTGTTTACAACGTGGACTGGCCTTTCTGAGTACTTTTGCTGTAGACATGCTGCCATGTCGACACTCTGGTCCCTATAAGGAACTGAAAAAAGTGCAGTATTACTTCATGAGATAGACAGTACTATGATGTTT
>JAVSBS010002493.1:0-12098 GCA_033124195.1 Coracias cyanogaster | reverse complement strand
AGTGTTTTAAAACAGTGGTGAACTGGTTGGCAACTTGTGAATGCCTGCTGGCTGTCCTGGATGTGTAGGGCGTAGAATCATAGCAAACAGATTTGGAAGGCATCTTGAGACACCGCCTTGTCCAGCCCTGTTACCTGTGTCCTGAGATTACCTGATACCCTGAATAAATACTTCACTAGAGGATCATGCACCACTTCGGTACAGGGCTGAATGACTTGTTGATAACATCCTCCTGCAACAGCATATTTATGTACCAGGTTGTACGCTGTATCCACCCTAGCTGCAGTTTCTCCTCTTTAAATCCAAAGCAATTTAAAGGAGTAATTTTCTTCAAAACACTACATTCTCTGGAGTTAAGAGTTTTGCTGCCTCCTTTTTTAGTCAGTGTGCTTGGTTGGAAAGGTTTTCTGGGAGTATGAAGAGAAAGCAAATCCTTGGTCAGATAGCATGTTTGCTTGTGATAGGTGTGAGATTTTATATGTAGGGTTGCAATAGTTAATGAAACAAAATCCCTTTAAAAGCTAATCCATAATATGCCATATGCAACTCAGCAGCCTGTCACCTTGCCCACATAGTAGGGGAGGGAAGTGCAAGCCATACTCTTTAACGCTGGGGAGGAGCTGAAGCTAGCCCTGTATTATTTACAATGGAAACCGATGCAGTGGCTTCCACTGTCCCTTTCCTGACAGTATTTTCCCTTACTTTGAAGTCTGCAGCATGCAGTTCAACATGGAGATAAGAGAAATCTCTACCCTATTGGACAGCTCGCTCAGTTTCTGCCGAGGAAGGTAGTTCAAAGGATATTGCCTGAAGTTAGCGTAATGTAATGCACTTAAACATGTAGAAAGTGCGCTTCAGTGCATTCAACTTGTTAGAGTAATACTGAAGACAAAAAACAAATGGCACTATCAGACCAAGGTGATACTAGTCCATGTATACCAAGAAAAAGCCAAGATTTTCATACTATATAAAACTTCTTAATATGTAAAACTAATGTCTGTTTATCTTGCACGGTCCCTTAATTATGCTCTTAGGTTTGACTCCTTGCTCTCTACTAAACTTCTGACACATCCTAGCGTCTCTGAAACTGAGTTATTGTGAAGGAAAACAGGCATTTAGAGATATCCTAACATTGCTAGAGAAATATGTCTTAATGCTTAAAATATATTCTGAAACCAGCATTTGAGGAGCATGTCTAAGTTTGTCTTGAAAATACGTTACTGGGAAGTAGCTGCTGTTCACTTGTAATGAGGAGGAGAAACTGATCAAAATACTAAGGCATAACTGATCTAATAGGCAAGTGTAACTGAAATATTTCCAACAGAATTAACTAAGTCTGATTTTCTAAAACAGTTGATAAGATAAAAATTTGGCAACATTTTTATCACCCTGTGGAACAGCCATTCAAACAGGCTGCAGGTGCTGGGAGAGTCTGGAAACAAAGTGAAGGGTGAGTAACAAGATCCACAGCTTCTAATATGTGGCGAAGGAGGATGAATCTGGTACAGTGCAGTTTAATGGATGTAATGTTATCCTTGAACTATGTGGATGCAGCTTAGGTTAGCGGCAGTCAGTCTCATATCTAAAAACTCAGGTTATTAAACAATTGTAAAAACATTGTAAGAGTTGTTGCTCCTGGGTTTTGATTGTCACTTTTGAGAAGTGAGAGTCACCACGTTTGAGGATGCATTCCTTATCAAATGCTGGCTTTGCCAACGGACTGACCTGCTCCTCTTGCACTAGCTGGGTTAATCTCCCTCTTTTGCCATTTAAAGTACAGTCGGAACAAGAAGCTCTACCAGTTTTTCCCCATTTAAACTACTGAATGTTTCCAGGTATGTTGTTCTGCTGTAAACACAAGTGTGCCAAGTTTGCTGATCTGCTTTGGGTTTTTAAGACCCGTTCCCTAAACTCCACTAGATGTAAACTGTGGATTGGCATGATGTCGTTTTCCTACGACAGACCCTGCTGACGTTTACATTACAACACCTAACCAAGCTTTCCAGAAGTTTTTCTTAACCTTGTTGGAAGTTGCTGGTAGTGTGGCAGTCCCAGGAGATGGAAGTTTGCAGGGCACAGACCAGGTGTGGTGTGGGTCATAGCAATGTCCTCTCCCTCTCTTTTGTCCCACAGGGTACTTCAGCGCTATGGTTTGACGTGGGGAATGTAGGTTATCTGCTCATGAAAAATACCGTCCTTGGATTATACACCAACATACTCAGCTATAATGCCATCCTCCTGTGGATAGTCATGGAGTAGTTGCTCTTCTAGCACCATCGGTTCTCACAAGCGAGAACTCGATGGAGAAAGCATCTTCTTTATCTCTGTTAGTATTTGCATTTTGCAGACTTACTATGTGTAGGGACATTTGGGAACCGCTGATGTAAAGGAGCAGGGCCAGTCATCTGGCAACATGCCCTTTATAGAGCCTATATTAATTTATCTATTCGGTTTAGAAATAATACTTTCTGAGCCAAGTTAAAATTAGTATAAAGGTTTGTCTAGATAGGCAAGATCTGTCTGTAAGATAGGAAGTTCTGTCTGTAGTCATCTGATGTGATCTCTCCCTTGGAACAGGCAGCATGTGAGTACTAATTGTAGTGGTGGTTTTTCTGAAGTGCACTAAGATCGCTAGCTTCTTTCTACAGGGCACTGAATGATCATTAAATGCTAATGACTTTTGATTACTGTTGACCTCGGTCAATTTAGAATTAGTGACCTAGAGACGAAAACCACTGTATCTCATTACCAATTTCCTGAGCTATCTGATCTTTCCTTTGTAAGTCAGTTTTGGTAAGAGGCAGAGTAGAATTAAAGTTGACCTCTGTCTTAGAAAAAGGGTTGAATGCTTTCAGGTTTGCGATATCATGTTTAGAAATAAAAAAATAATGGCAGCCACTAAGAAAGAACTTATTTTTTTGACCCCACAGACTGTCAAGAGCAAACCTCAACATGAAATGAAAGGGACAAGCTAGAATAGAAGTGATGGGGAAGAAATGCATTATTTGTCACTTTTAAATCAGTAGAAAAACAGTTTGTCTCCTGTAACCTTGAATTGAATTCTCATTTTGTAGTTGCAGATTTTATCATCTCAGAGTTCATTTCTAATTCTTGTTTTTACTTTGAACTATCAAGACACAAATTAATGTTTGTAGAATAAATTGCAAATTCTGCTCTGGGATATTTTTTGCCTGCAGTTCCCAAACTATGGCATTGGGAAATATGTCTCAACAGGCTGGTAAAATCATATATTTGGTGGTGTAATGAAGCATTTCACGTTATTTCTTTCCATATGCACAGAAGATACTGTTTGTGTGATAAGTCATTGTAACAGGATCAAATTTGTTGTTCACTGTAGGGTCTTTTAAACATAAGCCTTTCTTTATATGGTTATGGTTTATATGGACTGTCATTCATGCAGCAAGCATGGTATTGAAATCATAATGAAAATACAAGAGAATTTTAAACATTTTTTTTTTCTTGCTTGCTTTTATACACTAGCTGTATTTATTTTGATCCAGATGGGAACAAATCCTTTAAAGACAGCAGTGTAGAGGAGTCTTTTGTGTTTCGTTGTGCTTGGGTCATAAATACAAAGTTATCGAAACTCTTGCTGGGGTTAAATTGCAAAGTTTAAGCAGCTGAGCAAGAAGGTGATAGGAAAAAACAGCAGCGGGTGTAGGAACAAGAGCCAAGTGAAATTCACACAATAGGTAAGTGGATGTGTATTTGCAAGTAAGCATATGGCTAAATGTAAATATAATATTTTGGTTTGGTTACTTTGTCTCAAAAAGGATAGTGCTGGAAGAAAAAAAAACAACGAAGATACAGAAGGGACATATTAAAAAGCTCAAGGCTGCTTTGGTAGGGAGACCACAAAGAAATGCCGTGCAGAGACATGGCGTATGTGCTAGAAATAATACAAGAATGAAAGTAGAAGCATCTGAATACTCATTCTTTAAGCTTCTATCTTATTTAACTTTCTATTTACCTGTTGACTGGGCTGCGCGGGGCTTTCTACTTTTGGTTTCTTTAAAGCATTAAGGGGGGGAAAATGTGAAAAACTACCTTATTGCTTAACATTATGCCAAGTGTTTAAATCCTCATACTTTAAAAACTAAGCAGTTATGAAGAATATTTGCGAATGAATATATTGCTAGTGTAGCACAAGACCTGTAGCAAAACACAATTTAGGTATTTGGGACTTTGGTTTAAAGCTTCTGGTGTTGGTTTAAGATGCAGTTCTGCTCCAATACTTTCCTATTATTTCCTAGGTCTTGGCTCTTCTGGGAAAGTAATGCTCTCTATTTTCTTGCCTTATATTCCAGCATCTCTGAGAGTCTTTACAATTTTGCCCGTATTCCTGCTTTTAGTTGACTGTTTTTTCCATAGAAGGCCTTACTGAGTAAGAATTCTGGGTCAGCTTTTCCGTGCAAATCACAGAAAAGTGGGTGCAATCTTGGTTACTTTCAGTGCTGCCAATCAGAAACTCAGGAGAGAGGAGGCTGGAAGATTTTGTCAACTGTGATGCAGTTTTTCTGTAAGGAAATCAAGAGTAGAGCTATCAGTCCCCTTTCCAAATGACCGTTTTTACAAACAGAAGAGTTGGAATGGTGATAGGGGAGGATTCTTCCAAGTGACTGAGTAATTCGTAGATAGGTAAACAGAACTAAACTCCTCAGCTGTGTGGGTTGGGTTTGTTGAGGTTTTTGTTTATTTGTTTTTTTAACTTGTACATTCCGTTTTTAAATGACTACTTAAAGTCAACTTAGATTCAGCAAATGTGATCAGTGGACAGGTAGATTTGTTAGACAGTAACATTGTGTGTTTATTTTGGCTAATCAAGGTGTAGCAGTCTGAAATTTGTTTCCTTGTGAGGGGAAATCCAGAATTTAAACAAAGAATGTTAATAATGCATAGGCATAATAACTGCTAAGGGGGAGACTTGGCAGCTTTACAAAACAGACATATATGCATTTTCTCATTGCCTACTTGGGATTCATTCCTTTATTCATGATCTGGTTGTCACAGACAATTGAGAATTTTGCTGAAAGCTTCTTTTATATACAACTGTCCAGTTCACATTGGTACGTAAAGAATGGAACTGTAAATGAGAGATACAGAAAAACACAACTTAGTAGGAGCAGAAAAAAAGAAAAATTTGGGTATACTTGCTCTTGCAGCAGGAGAGACTCATGAGGAAGAGTACTCACATCAACCCTGGGAATCAAATGGTTTCTCAATTGGAAGTTACATTTAGACATAATTACAGTAGTGCCATACTATTAAAGCATCATACCGATAGCTGGGCTATAATATGACTCTTGTGCCACCTCTCACAATGGTGCCATGGGATATTAAGGTCTTAAGGGATAATTGAAACTGGGATTGCAGATACGTTGCCCACATTTGGATTTGAACAACAAAACTGATGCTTCTGGTGTTCACAATATTTAGTCAGGAATTTGTAACTTGCTCTTAATAATTTTGAAAGAGACATGTAACTCAATGTGTAGTATCTCAGCCTCGGAATATAGTCCTTTGCTTATTTCTTCACCTTTGGCATCTTGGGTTTTCATTAGGACAGTGTTAGGCTTTAAGCGTGGAATTTCCTACACCCTTTCAAAATATTTCTGGTTTGACTACTTTGCTTATAAAATAAAGATTAATGTGCCTTTGAGGAACTGTATTTACCTTTTTCTAAGTTATATATACCCAGGTCAGTTCTGTTAATATATAATTGGTGAAGAAAAATGAGAATTGCTGAAGAAGATTAAGAACACATTGTAATATGCTTTTAGAAATGGACAAATCTTTGTGTGAGAGAAGGTTGATTTCCTTGGTCCTCTTGCTGGAAACAGATTGATTTGAATTTGGGATTTTGACTAATCTTTCAACAGGCAGAGGTTCATAGGTTGCTTTTACTGACTGCTAGCATATTGACTTGTAAATTCATTAACAGTAAATGTATAGTAAAGGAAGAAAACTATGTTGTAGGAAAATAAATGGAAGTTGCAACCAAAATGGGAAGAATAGTGAGTGTGACTAGCGCTAATTCTTTGCGGTTTTTGCCATTTCACTTGCATCTAATGGTTGGTTTAGACTTAGTTTCTGAGCTGAAGTGTGTGGAAGGTGCAAAAGGTTTGAATTTTTCATATGAGCTTTTGAAGTCTGTTGTGGAATCGGCATTATTTTCCCTGTTACAGCAGAGCAGATTTTAGGGGGTAAGGACTAAGAACAAGCAAAGATGGCAGTTAGGCTTTTTATCTGCTGGAGTGGATTTTTTTCCTGTTATGCAGATACTTCTTGTCTCCTGGGGGTCTGTATTCTGGCAGAACACACTTCAGCTGCAGCTTCTCCCTCCTTCTCTTTCCCAAGAAAGCACAACCTGCTATACATGTGTTTTATGCAAGTCACAGGTATGGTGGACTACTACAGGTTCACGTTTATGTTCTGCCTTTCCCAGACTTGAGTTGACTGGTCAGTCTGTCTTTCTATTCTGTAGCTTCCCAGTGGCCTTATCTGGTGTGTGTATAATCTTTGGATTTGTACTGGTCACATGGTTTGAAAGAAATGTACGAGGATCTTATTTTGGTAGCCCATAAAATGGACTTCTGCAATGAGAAGCAAATCTCATATGAATCTTCTAACCCTTCCTATCTTTTGCCTTCTGCCAATTGCAGTGATGAGAACCAGGTTTTCTGAAGAGTGCATGATTTGTCTGTATCTTTAAGGTTTGTATTTTAAGAAATTTCTTCCTTTTGAAATGTCTGTCTTGTGCAGTGGCAAAAGGGTTATTTTTGTAACTAGGAGGGCTGGAAATTCACATAAGGAGATGAGAAAAAAGCAAGCAAATCTAACAGACTTGAGAATACCTGCTGTGTCCCTTTTATAAACTCAGTTCTGAGCAGCTATAAACATCCCATCTGTGGGATGAGTTTCTTCTCCTTTACCCTTTCTTTTACCTCTCTACAGTTCAATATGGCTTAGTTTGCTAGTTTCCCTTCCAAATCAATCTGTTGCAGATAAAAAAAGGAAATAAGAAGCAGGGAGGGGAAGAGAAGAAGGAAAAGCATGCTGGAAATTATCTTTGAAAATTACATAACCTGCCTCTCAGTGTATTTAGGAATGTCTCTGCCTTTCAGCCCCACCACGCATAACCCACCATCCTCTAAATTACCAGCGAAGGAGATGTTGCACTAAGATGTTGGGTTGTGTAACGTAGCAGCTGAGGCATGGGTGCCTATCCTTCTGTTTCCCACTTCCATGAGCAGTGACTTCAGACTGAGAGGCTGAAGTGTGTGTCTGGCAATGGTTTTACCTCAGACTGCTGCAGCAAAGTGTCAGGATGGCCAGCTGCCAGGGTGTTTAGTTAGCACTTTATATGGAGCACCTCCCAAGGAGACCCGATAATCTTGGAAATACCTGCGCAGTTTCAGGTTTAAAGACATTCTGGGACCGTGTTACAAAGCCATAGCTGTGATTCAAGCAATTGTGACGGTGTTTGAGTAACATTTCTGTGCTTCAGTTTAAGTCCGTGGCAGATTTCTTTTGGGGATTTCAGCAAGGTCAGCCATTTTTCCACCAACCTTTGAGCACTTCAATTTCACTGTTGTACTCTTGTCCGGTGATGCTAATTAAGGCTAAAAGTGGATACATTTGCTTTGAAATCAAAGAGGATTTTTTTCTTTAAAACTTGAAAATAACTGTGAAATTGCAATATTTTAAAGTATGACACGTTAATACCTAATACTTTTTTATCTCCGTGCTTTTGTTTTTAAGTGGCTATGCTTGCTTGCTTTGTTTTTTTATATACTTGACACTTTATACACTTGATTCAGGAAATCTGATATAAATTTAAGTTCTAAGTAAACTAATGACTGAAAATTAGTCTTCTTTCCTATTTAAATGATTTGGTTGGCATAGCTTATATCCTGTTTATTTCAGAAAGTCTCTGTGAATGAAATCCAAGTGTGTTTGCATCTGAAGGAGTGATTTCTGCCTGTGACTTTGTAAATCATTCAGACTTTTTCATTTAATGCTTTGAAATATTGATTAAATATATTCAGTCTGGTTCGTTTTAATCTGATTGCACATCTAGAAGTTTTCTTCTGATGTGGTGCAGCCATGTCTGGTGTAAGCTGGCTTAATTAGCACTGCTTAGTGATTTGGGACCCCTGTCAAAGGCTATTACATTATCTAGAAACATAAGGAGTTAAAGCTAAAGCTGTGACCTCATCTCTATTCATGTTACACTGGAGTAGAAGCTGTGCTGAAGGGGATTGTTTAACTGCATCGCTGTCTTTGCGGCTGCTAGTTGATTGCTTTAATTTGGTTCTGATATCTGTAGCTTGCTCTTGCTGAACAACTCTTACAGTGGGGATTTGCGGGAATACTGGAGACAAATGAAGTCATGCTAATATCCACTGCATGTGGAAATAGGTCCCATGGAAATATTTAGACTCAGATACGTCTTTCCACCTGATTTCAACTTTTTATTGCTTCCCCCATGAAAATTCAAGCAGCTAAAACACACACGCTTCTGGCCAGTCATACGCTTACGCAACTGTGTGTGCCATTTATTACTTTAATACTTAGCGCTGCGCACGAAGCGAGGAGTGCAACTGCTGTCGCTTTAATGTCAGAGCGGCATACGTTACAATAGGTGTCACTGTGCGGCTGGGTCCAATCGTTATCGGTGACTTCAGCTATTGGCTCCGCACGCTGACTGACTCCATCTGCAGGGCTGCAATACCTACTCTGTTCCCATCCCTTCAACGCACAAGTTCAGCTCGCGGAGCGGACTAGCACTGCTGCCCTGCGCGTCTGCTAGCCCCCTTCAGAAAGCCGGTGCTGCAGCCACGCATATACTGTCCTTGCAGGGTATAGTGCTTTCAGGCGATTCCTGATCAGGAGATCTGGAAAGAAAGAAAACTGGCAGGAATAATGGGGATGTATTTAACAATTCAAGTATTGGATCAAACTTAAAGCCAGTTTTTTTGCTCAGTGCACTGGAAAGGTCACCTTGTCTTGCTGGAAAAGAAGCAAACTCTCAGCTCTGCTGCTCTCTAAGAGCTTCCACGTGCATTTCTTAATGTTCCTGGCTAGTTAGGCTATCTAGCTTTACAGACAAGTATACTCATGGTAGATGAGAAAGGAAAGAACATGAAATGTCTCACCTTCTTCTTGATGCTTCCAGAGACGGTCAAGAACAGGTCGAAGAAGAGCTCTAAGAAGGGAAATAGCAGCAGTAGTAGCAGCAGCAAATTGCCTCCAGTTTGCTATGAGATCATTACCTTGAAGACCAAAAAGAAGAAGAAGATGGCTGCTGATATTTTTCCCCGAAAGAAACCAGCCAACACTAATACAACCGCTGTCCAGCAGTACCACCAGCAAAATCTCAATAACAACAACACTATTCCAGCACCTAATTGGCAAGGACTTTATCCAACCATCAGAGAGAGGTAAGTTCAGGGCAGTTTATTTTTGCTGTTTGTATGAAGTGGTGAAAAGTAGCAAAATGTTCGTAATGCATATGTTTAGTTATTCATTGATTTGCTAAAGAACACACAGTTCTCTCTTTTTTCCCCTGTGTGTGTATGAAACAAGTATTTTGGTAACAGAAAATATTTTAAAATCTCTTTTCCAGACAGTGCAGCTGTTTGTCTTGAGTAAATAAAAATGGTGCTGGAAGCTGCAGCATATCCATAAAGATTTGCTTTTAGACCTTAGCAGGGATTTTCATTGATACATGCTTTTGACTTTATTTCCTCTTAAAAAGTTCTCATAAGTTTGGGTTTGGTTTTTTTTTTCTAGTGCACACACACACGTCCTCCCTTTCCCTTCCCATCTCTGGTTACTTTTTTCTTTGGTATAGTTGTGTGATGATATGTAAAATGGCTTAAAACAGTGTGACCTGTTTCTCTTTACTAACATGCACCTTTAAGTTGTTAAGAAATTTAATTTCTTGCGTTTGGGGTAAGCATAAATTGCTGGGCGCCATAAATTAACACGCTGCCTCTGTTTGTAGAAATGCAGTGATGTTCAACAATGACTTGATGGCAGATGTTCATTTTGTGGTCGGGCCACCAGGTGGGACCCAGCGGCTGCCAGGACACAAAGTAAGCAACAGCTGCACTATCAGCTCGGGCAGGGAGAGCCAGAGAGAGCTCCCACAGTTACGCTGGGACCTTGCGTGGGAGTCTCGGCTCTTCTGGGACAGGCAAAAGTTTGTATTTTAAAAGGCTACATGCAGTGGAATAGTCTGTTCCTGGCTTTTTTTTTTGTGCTTTCAGTTAAATAGTACTCTTGTGCTAAGGCAGTCATTGTAAAGTTAGGAATACTGTTTTGTGCTGCTGATTAATATTACTCTTGACATTTTCTAGAAATAGTTAACTTCTGTGGTGGATATGAGCATTTTCCAGTAGCTAATGCATATATGCCCATGAGAATAAAATGGAGGGAAAATGTGTAATCTTAACTTTGACTTCATTTCTTACTGAAGTGTGTATATAGAGCCAGTCAGTGAAGCCCAGTATGCTCAGAGTGGCTCTCCCACATTGTTTTTGTTGGCAGTGCTTTCAGTTTAAAGCATGAAATAAGATTTCCCTTTCCCAACAGTATGTCCTGGCTGTTGGGAGCTCCGTATTCCATGCGATGTTTTACGGAGAGCTTGCTGAGGACAAAGATGAAATCCGTATACCAGATGTTGAGCCTGCTGCTTTTCTCGCAATGCTGAAGTAAGCATCATTTATCTGCTGGTTATGTTTTCCTTTATGATGTATACATACATTGGTAATGTCATAGTTAAAGTATTAGACTTGTGTATAAACAGAAAGCAAGCAGTTGTTTAAAATATTCTGCTGTTTGTGTTTCAAGTATTTTAAACTTTTACCTCATTTTGCTCTCCCCTTTTGCTTCCAGGCACGCATATATTAGACTAATGTAGGCAGTTATAAATAATGACTTTGGCAGGGGATCTTTGGGCACATTGTATACTGTAATGCCTATTGATCTATTTTGTCACTACGGACGTTACACAAAGGAATGGAGTTCCTAAAAAGAGTTGTCAGCTATAACAAAAAAAAAACCTACCCTGTTCTACTTTGCAAGCATAGTGAAAAGTTAAAAACCTCCCAAAAAAGCCCCCAAAACCCAGAACTGCTGGATTTGTATATTGACATTATTGCAGCTCTTTTATAGATGTGCTGTATGCAGGTCTTGTCTTAGAAAAATGACTCTAAGTTATTGAATATAGGCTCTGAAAATTAAATTTCTCCTCATCTATCATACTGATGCATTTGGAAAGTGATAAAAAGGCTGTTTACATGAATAGGATTTTTTATTCTAACGGGAAAAACGGTCAGTTTACATGATCGTTATTTTTCTTCTCTAAAACTGCATAAGAAACGCTATCTTTTCCTAATAATGAAGCAGCTTCCCTGCTGAGTTGCCCTTGACCATATCTATAAACTCTGCTTATTAAAGAGAAATGCCCTATTGCAGAAATTCTATAGTTTTGACTTTTTTTCCTTTCAGCTTTAATAACTGCCATTGCTTTCTGATAAAGGATATACATTAGTATCTGATAGTGATCCTTTTAATATGCTGCAGATTTTCCGCACATGATGGTGTAATCACTAGCTAGCAATTCAAGTATTGTTTTGACTAGTTGTGATTGCAGAATGGTTTTGTTTTTTTCTTTTCAATGACATTGTAGTTGAAAATTCAAAGTTGCATATGGAGTTTGTTGCGTGGTGTTCTTACAGGTTATCATGAACCTCAGAAATGTTTTGTGCAAATTTCAATAACTGTCAGGAAAAGCTGAAGTCACACACATATTCTACAGACCTGGAATGTAAAGTTAAGATGACATTATGTAGGTAGGTGTGTTACAGATCCTTGCTTTGGGCCTTTCTGGTTTTGCAGATGTTTTCTGCGGAGCTCAGAGTTGCACTTCACTTTCGTGTAGAATTTTATGAGGCACAAATACAAGATACTTGGATTACTTGGATTCTTCTGGCCCCACTTTCTTTTTGAACAGCAAATCTACTTCACTGTGGCTAAACATGATTTGCCATATAAAAACTGAGCGTTTT
>JAVSBS010002489.1:47047-73982 GCA_033124195.1 Coracias cyanogaster | reverse complement strand
CAAAAATAATAATAAAAAAAAATCAGATTCCTCGGTAGAAGAAGGGGCAGAAGATGAAGTTTAGTTATATACTTTTGAGTTAATTTTCCATGGTATACAGAAGACTCTATATTCACAGTACTGAAATCCTTACTTTTATTAAAAAAAAACAAAAAACAAGAAAAAAAACCACAAAAACCCAACCAAAACCGAGTGTTATGGAGTTGCGGTTACTTTGTTGTGTTAACTACAGAAGCTGAGACTGTGCGGATGAATGGCACAGAACAAGAGAGCATAATGGAGGCAATCAACCGTTAGGCTGGTTCACAATGCAATCCAGGCAATTAAAAGCTCACCAGAGTTTAAATGAAATGGTTCTACTTATTTCTGTGCACCACACTGCACAGGCTATTATTTATGTCTCTTTTTTTTAATTATGATTTCCCTTAAACTGTCAAATAACTCAGAATAGCAGGGTCTCGGAGGCAATAAGAATTTTCCACAGAACAATTTACATGCCAATCTAAAACTAGTTACGACTCCTGATGCGCTACATAGGAGTTCTGAAATGTTTCTTAGCTTCTGAAACCTTAACTTTTTTTTTTTTTTTTTAAGTCTGTGCGTGTATTGTCCTGAATAATTGGAGCTCTGAATGCTTTTAGGATGAATCTACAAAGTGGGAAAGCATTGGAAAAGTATTCTTTTTATCTTTTACTAGATCTCTAACTCTCTTGTTGACTGCATATTGTCTGTCAGTTTGCTGTCTTTTAAAGACCAATGCACTGATACTTAATTTGCTCCAAACTGATTTTTTTTTTTTTTTTTAAGTAGACACAGGTTTTCCCTTTCGTGCTGTACATACCACTGTCCTTGGTAGAACTGTGTTTGTGCCTGTGCAAAGTGGGGGGGGCGGGGGGGGGGACGACACACACAGTGGTCTTTAAAAGCTTTTAGGTGATTCAGTGCATAATAATATCCAGCTCTTCCTCCTTTACTATGCCTTCCAAAAACTGTCCGTACCACAAACCAGAAACCGAGTTCTGTGGGTCTTGTGCCACACTCAGCACCATCAGAGACTAATCCTGCTTACAAATGCTACTACATCACTAATAAAATGAAGGTGATTATGTCCAATCTTCATTCCCTTTGGTTTTTGAGAAGGGTGATAATTGGAATGAAATGGATTTTTGTTTCTGCCTTCTTCCAGGAGCCTAATTTAGCATTTTTCAGCAACCTTTCCAGTTTATCCTGAAATCGTAGTTACAAATCAGTTGACAGTATTTCACCACACAATAACAACAGTAACCAGGGGTTAGAGTTGGTTGCATCAAACTTATTTGGGGAAACTGAAGGAAATCCAAATACCTGCAAATCAGGTTATGAAGTTCTCCCTTCAAAAATCCTAAAGGTGGTGGATAGTGATTAAAAAGTCTTATTCCTGACACAGCTCCGCAGTTTGTGTGCAGTATCTTGGGGACTGGGGGTGGAGTGAGGGAGGGAATGGAGGGAAGGATAGAGTAAGCCCTTGAAAGCATATTGGGGTGAAATAAAAAGGGTTTGTTTGACAGTGACAGACTAGGCACTGAAATTTCTCAGTTCCACAAACAGATCTGTTCTGTGATGCAGAGCACGGGTAGGACTCTGCAGAACTGAAAGGAAAGCTGGATTTGATTTTTTTTTTTAATTTCTTTTTACAGCCTGGGTGTAGCACTTCTGCAATTTTATGTTTTTTTGGAAGCACTCCATAAGCTGTGCTTTCCCAGGGGAAGGGGAGAGGAGGGCAGCCAGGCAGCAGCGCTGTTCACCACTGCCTGATATTTCAGCAGCAAGCAGTTTGGATGGTTTGGTAGGTGCTGTCAGCCTCTGAAAGGGTCCTTCCTGTGTCCTAAGAAATAAATGGACACTTAAGCTGTAGCCTGTGAAAAGCTGGCTGACAGTAAACTGCAGGTATTCTTATTGCCAAATTAAGAGAGAGCTAAGCGCCTATCTGGAAAGTGTAACTGCATTGGAAATCTTATGGGAATGTTAAAGGGAAGAGAGATGGTCTGTGAGGTGATCTACGTTAAGGTGGCTCATACAGTATAGGAGAAAAAAAGTAATAAAATATTCTGTTTTCAAATATAGTGATTTAATCCAGGGTGTGTGAAGAAAAAGGGCATGTGCAAAGAATTTGGAGATGTGTAAAACGCTTCTTGGAGTGCTGTTTTGTGCTATGTTTTATTTAGAATGTTTCTATGCTTCAAAAAAAAGAATAACTTTTTTTTATAATGAAGCGGTAGTTTGGGGATTTTTTTTTTTTAAATCTTTCATTAAAATAGAAGCAGCTTCATTGCAAGCAAAGTGCAAAAAGATCAGATCTATCAGAGGAGAAAAGCGTTCCCTCCCTCCAAAAACTGCTGCAGATTGAATCCCTAATCTGAAGATGCTGCCAGTGGGATGTCAGCACCACTTTCTCTGCCTCAGGAAAATAGACGTGCGGTGTCTGTTCCATGGGGTGTCTGCCCCTTTTCACTCTTGTCTACAAGGAGGATTTAGGCTAACCAACATGAATGACGGTGCTCTGTTTACTTTCCTCACATAGCAAATGTCTCAAAAAATGTGCAGCGGTATGTGCAAGATTTTGCAAGCTGTAATTTTATTTGTAATACAGTAACCTGGTGTTTGCAGCATATACCTCAGGAATTATCAGGCTTGATTATTGCAGTTTGCTCAGATACTCACTTGTTTAGCCTTGGTTTTGTGCCACCTTGTTCTCTCCAGACAGCACAGGACAGTAGATCAGCCTGAATCAGAGACTGTCAGCCTCCGCTCTCTAACCCGCTTCCTTATCAGGCGACAAAATTTTTACATTAAGATTTTTTTTCTTTAAAGCCCTTAACTGTGTTAGCTCCTAGTTTATCCTGGGTTCCCTTGAGCTAAAGATTAAAGTCCTAGAATAGCCCTTCATGGTTCTGAACTTTTTTACTGAGTTCCAAGAAGTTGATACAAATTGTCATCAATTTTATGCATTTGTCCTCTACCTGGCTGAAGAGAGGGGCTGGGGATAAGACTGTTCTTGGCTCTCAGTAGATATTTATACTCCACTGTGATATGCAACTTTACAGATTAAGGCTTTTTGACCAAGTTAGGATTGTTGCAGCTCCAGAAGGACTTACCTTTATAGTCTGGTATAGGTTCCTTACCAGAAATCTCTGGTATTTTCACTGCTTTTCATCATTGGGTTTGTTGTTTTGTTTGTTGTTTATTGTTTTGTGGTGTTTATTGTTTTATTTGTCTGTTTTTGTTTGGTGTTTTGGTTTTTGTTTTTTAGCCATGCTATTTTGCTGCTTCATGTATGTATCCTGGTTTCAGGGGATTCAGTTGGCAGTTGAAAATACTGTAAGGCTCAGCCTTTGTCTCATGGTGCTTGCTCAAGAGGAGATACGCGTATTAGTTCCCAGGTCTGCCACAGACTTAGCATGGAGCCTGTGCAGGTTGCTGGATCTCATCCTCCCTCCTGCAAACAAGAAACAGATCTTACGAGTCTGTAAGTGGTGTAGGAGCTATGAAAGCAGTGTTGATTGTGGAGTAATGGGAAGGCAGCAATGCCATTTTATATACCTTTTGATAGAAAAGTAGGGACCTTACACTTTTGTTATGAGCTTTAGATCTTACACAGCAGTACTGCCATGGTACTTTGGTGTGCCCACTAGAAGAATTGTCTCCATATAACTGAATGGCTAATTTAACAGATAAACCTATATGCTCCAAAGTATGTAATAGAGTGTGTTGCAAAGAGGGGAGCAAGGCTGTTATGCTCATTATGTCACAATACAAATTACTATTTCTAATTCAGTGATCAGCTTCGCAGGTGAAACTTGGGAGTTCAGCTTGGTAACCTGGAAGGTCACTTAACTGGCTCTACAGCCACTGTGGTCCACATAAATTCCATGTGTTCCATGTACACATATGCATACAGATCCCCGGGATGTCTCAGCCCGTGTAGCATTTAGCTTCTTGTCTTTGTAGCGCTAATGTGCATAAAGGCACACTGCACCGTTGCTTCAAGGATTACTCTCACTTTCATGTGTTCCTTATGAGAGCTTTTAAAAAAACCACAACAAACCAAACAAAAACCCAAACCGCAACTTGTTCATGTTCTAGCTCCTTGAGCCTGCCTGTCTGTCTGAGGTGGTGTGTTACAGCACCAACTGAGACCTGCTGATAGAAGCTGGGACTGTAAAGCTTTATTAATAGTAGGCAGTGGGGCATTCTTGATGAGGAGCTCTTGAATTTGCCTTTCTGTTTTACGAGACTCTGACCTTTCCCAGTCTCTGCATAATAACAGGATGCCATACCCTGAATTTTGTGCTAGGATTTGCTTGTTGGCAACAGTATTAATTCCCAAGTCTTGACAACTTCTCATTGTATTATCCACGTGCACTCTAATGAGTATTAGTAGCAATTTTTTTGTTACATCTCCAAGTGTAGAATAGTGAGATAACCTAATAATTGAACTGTGTGTCAGTTCTCTCTCTCTGGTGCATGTTTGATGTCCAACAAAGCATCTGCAGGGCTATGATTTTGCGTATTCTAAGAAATTGCTTTTAGAGAATTGGTCTGAGTGTAATGGGATGGCAGTTGCAATTGACCAAGAGAGACCAGTCTGTAAGCACTTTGGGGCATGTATTGCCATGTATTGTAAAACTGAGGGCAATTGGGCTTTGTGTGGATCTCTGGAAGCTGATTTTGGTGCTCTGCGTGCCATCACCCAGCTGTGTTCCACTTTTACCAGTTCTGTCCTTTCAACAGTGGTTAAGGCATTTGAATTGTTATTTAAATGCTCTCTGCTATTGCATCAAAAGGTGTGTATATATATACTTAATTGACAATACTGTACTCCTTGTCCTGAACTAGCTGTTGGCTAAAATTGGGGTTGGAAAGTGGGGCAGAGGTTTTTTTATGTTTTGGTTGATTTTTTTGTTTGTTTTTCCTCAACGAACTATCAACTTTCCAACCTTGTGCAGATTATTTAAAATGAGATTTTTCAGAAGGTAGTTACACTGCAGGTTGTAACTAGAGATTCTGGTACTGAAGTCTCTGCAAATCAATTGGCTTCATTCATGTTTCTAACAAGAACTGAATCTTTAAAAAACAACAACAACAAAAAACAAACAAGCAAACAACAACAACAAAAAACCCCCACAAAAAAATCCCCTCCCCCCAACCAGCACAAAAATGTCTCTGTCAAATCTCCCAGAAACTCTGGACTTGGGCCTCTAATAGTATTTTCTTTAGAATCTGAGATGCTTTTTATTTTACAAAGATAGTGCAAATAGGTCCAAATATGTAGATTTAGTTGTGTTTGCCATAATTTTTTGATAACTTTGGGTGAAAGTGAATGACTTTTCACCTGAAGTGTTTTAATTTTTCATTTTAATTTTTTAATCCTGTTTCTTTTCAGCAAAGAGACCAGGTAGATGAGGTGTTATAGAGAAGCTGTGGAACTTAGAGCGGTGGAAGTTTCTGCTCTCAAATTTACCTTAGCATAGTTTTCAGCTTGCTGTGGACTATCTAGGTTATTTCATCTTACCTCCATGTCTGCCTTTTTCATAAACTGGGTGTGGGGGGAGTGGCCAGATGGAAGAGGAAAATGGAGAGACTTGCACTTGAGAGAATATCTATTTTCACTCTTCTCTTGTCTTGTTGTATTTCAGGTATACAAATGCTCTCAGTCCAGCCAGACACCAAGCCGAAAGGTTGTGCTGGCTGCAACCGTAAGATTAAAGACCGGTATCTTCTAAAGGCTCTGGACAAATACTGGCATGAAGACTGCCTGAAATGTGCCTGCTGTGACTGCCGCCTGGGGGAGGTGGGCTCTACCTTGTACACCAAAGCCAACCTTATCCTGTGTCGCAGAGACTATCTGAGGTAGGCCACGTCCTTCTTATGTTCACTGACAAACTTGCCAAATCTGTTCAGCCCTTCCGATGTAGTCACTATTGCATAAGTGGTACTTGAGGGCTGTGAGGCTGAGTGCGTGTGGAGGATGATAAAACAGATACAGCAGTATGGAGATAAAAGTAAAACCTGGATCAAAAAAACACATGTAACCAGGACATGCAGATAGTTGACGGTTTTTCTGATGCGTGAGGTCCTGTGCACTTGGAAGATGAGAGTACATTTCCCTGTACTTCCTACAGCACCATGCTTCTGGGGAGCTGGTGATCTCCTCCTGGAGCAGCACAGGCAGGCAGGGCAGGCATAGCAGCCTTAAACCATCTGCATAGTTTTTACCAGCTCCAGTGCAAGGTTTGAACTCTCTAAGTGAGGAGTGCTTCATTTGCCTTTGCTTGCCCACTTTTGTCCTCTTAGTTTGCCAAGGGATTTGTGGCACTGGAAGCTTTTATGAATGTTGGCATTTGGCTGTTAGAAGCTGGACCAAGATGACCAACTATCTTCCTCATGGTAAATAACCATGTGGCTAGCAGGTTCAAATCCACTCTGGTCCTGATTTAACCCAGTGACCTGGGTAGGACACTGGGTAACCTGCTGCCACTTCTCAGAGATAGAAAATTGTTACCTGATTTTCTATCTTCTTGTTTGCTTGCGGACTTATGCTCCCACAAGTATTCAAGGTATACCTCGTAGCAAAGTACTGATGAGCAGCACCAGGCTAGTTTATCTGCAGATTGTATGTGAATAAATAGGTCTACTTTGCAGGAGCTAACTTTAATTGGGATGTTTATTCTGCCTAGGCTCTCAATAGTAAATAGAGAGAAAGGCTCCTCTGGGGTGATTCAGAGCACCTATTTCCTATAGGACCACCTTTCCTACATTCCCTATAGAGGGGGCCTAAAGAGACTAGCTGCTCCAGGCCAATGTGAGCTTCTGGGAATATTTCCCCTGCCCCTGTAGTGAAGCCTTTTGCTTTTAAAGGGACATTCAAGTCAGTAATACACTGGGGAAAAATTAAAATTCTATTTGAACACGTTAACTTACAAGTTCAGTTTAAGCACAGGTACCAAATAGGAGGTTCCCACACACTGCTCGGTTCCAAAGTTGTACAGCATTGGTAGGTTGGAACAGAAAGCAAGACTAAATCATTATTAAAAACTGTTGGTACTCTGGCCCCCCATATTACAACCTGTTTTTTCTAGAGTGGAACAAAAACCTTTGCAAACATGTTGTGCATTGTTTGAGCTGGGGCTGCAAGGCAGATCACGGCTCTTGAGGCATGGGCTTGGACTACTTATTGATAAAAGTGCTCTCCTACCCATTAAAACTCTGAACTGAACACAAGATAAAATACTGAGAATTTAGCAGAGAGTATGCATCTGAAAGCCATTGTGTTAAAACTGCCAAAGAAGTAGGTAACAAAACCTTACTTTTAAAAGCTGGCAGGGAATTGTTAGAGAAGAAGAGAATTGTTGTCGGTGAACCTAGGTCACTTGTGATCTTAAAGTGTGTGTCTATAGAGAGGCATCAGAACATCTTCTCGGGGTGGGGGGGGGTGGTAACATTTATCCTAATTTTTAAAACCCATTTTAAGAGTCTTTCTACAACAAGTGCCTGCAGGAGTGAGAAAACTCTGGTATGGCTTTTTGATCCAAGTTCCAAATTTACTGAAGACCGTGAACTTACTGAATATCCCAAGTGCTAGTGCAGCAGATCCAATGTTTTAAAATAAAATGTTTTAAATCGAGTATAGTAGTAGAGACATCAGCAAAGCATTTCCCCAGCACAGACGCACACTGTTACTTTCTAGTCTTTGAAGGTCTAACAGGACGAAATATTTAGCTAAAAGATTGTTAAAAATCCAAAGTGATTCAGAGAAAGGCAACTGTATTTTTTTATTTCTCATGATCACCTCCAAAACTAGTGTTTCAGTTATTTGTTCATACACGATATTTTGCACCAGTGAAACCAGTATACATGAGAAGTCTTATAATTAGTTTTAAGATGTTTCTGATTTTTGTCTCTGGGTTTATCAAGTCTTAATGAAGCTATCTTGTCATGAGCCTTTCTTTAGGATCTTTGTGAGTGCATAGATTTAAACTTGGTATTTACACTAAACTTGAAACTGATGCACTTAAGGTAATTGCAGATAGTCATTTGCCTCATTGCACCTTACCGACTTAGTTATGCAATGAACCTACAAAAGTGATCTCTTTAATGCTAATGTAGAAACTAGTTAAGTGTTCTCTAGCTTTGTAGTCAAATAAGCTTTCATATTTAGCAAGCCACTTGATATGAATTTAAAGAACAAATTACTTTGTACTAATGATCAGATCAGGGTTCGATTACAGTTTCAAACTATCCTCTTTTTTTTTTTTTTTTTTTTTCTTTTTAACCATAAAGGGAGTCTTTGCTACATATAAAACTATTCTGGCTTCCTGTTAATTTATGTGGTGCCCTCTAGAGGGTATGTGGCTTGCACGGTACTGTAAAGAGTAAAATTGCGTATTAACTTGTCTCTCTGTGTTCATTATGTCTTTCAATAAGACAGCCGTTCTACAGATGTTATAAGCAATAATGTCGTCAGTTTGGGTGCTTTAACATTTATGGTTAAATTCGCAAACCGTGTGATTGTGTCTTTGGCCATTTGCAGAGATACTTCCAGCATCTCTCATTTAGAGATGCCTGCCAAAAAACTAAACACTCCCTCGGCCCGCTTACGTTCTGCATTTGAGCCCTGACATATTTATTTTATAAATACTCTGTTATCTACAGAACTTCAAAACTTCCTTTGCTTTTGCTCTCTCCTTTGGTAAAATTAGTTAATATATTAATTTTTTTTCTCTGGACTGGGGGGAGTTGAGGGGATGGAAGAAATCTTTAATGAGATAATGAGCTTTGAAGATTCATTGGGTGTGAGAGGCTTTACCCTGGAATCTGATTCATGTAAGTCACTCCAGTGGTTTTAGAGATGGCAGATGGCACCAAGGCTATTAGGGTGGCCACAGCAGGAATGAACTCTGTTTTGTTAACAAGGATGAGAACAGACTTGAGTGAAGACAGGACTCAGTGCTACTCAATGTTAGAAATAACACACCCGGTGAAAATGATATGCAGAGTATAATTCCCCTGCAGGCTTCTGTCTCCTGCTTATACACTCTTGGGTTAAAAAGTGAAGACTTAATTTAAGGAACTTAGGTTTACACCAGTATTTCAAGTCCATTTACAATAAGTGAAATATGCAAGACGGTTTGAAGGGGTTTTTCTTCCCCCTGTTCTTTTTCCCTCCAGAGCTGTATGGTGACATCTTAATGTATCAGCCTGTGCTGCTCTGTCCTCTCCTGACTGGCAGCATGTCCATTTACAAGCACAATATTCCCTTTGAAATCTGTCATTACTGCCATTAATGACCAGTCGTTATGTTAACAGCCCAAGGGCTGTTAACACGTCAAACTGGTTGTTAACTATGATGTTATTACTTACTTAAACTGCAGGTATGAGTTGTGTCAAATGTGCTTTGGTTCTGCATTCTGGGCTGCTTCTGCTCAAAACAATAGGGAAATAGCAGAGCGTTTGCCTTTGGAGTGCCAAGCGATTTGTTTTCTGTTCCACCTGCTCACTTGATTTCTGCATATTTGTGAGGTCCTCCTACCCCTGGGCAGGCTCCTAATTTCAGGTGTGACTATATGCAATCCTGTCTCTTAGCCTTGCGTGCAAATGGACAGCCACAGATACTTCCACATGCACAGTAATGCCTGCTGCACGTTTGAAATTAGTATCTGGCCCCTAGAAGTGTAAAATGAAAGACCAACAATTACATGTAACTCAGTTGTATTAAATAATGAGCTTCCTCGGATGCAGCGAAAATATGAAAGTACAGCTGTGCTAAGCTAGTAGCAATGTAGGTCAATCACCCTTTTCACTTAGGTTTTTAACTACGCAAACCCTGCTGAGCGACCAATGACTACAAAGTGCTGTTTCATTCCTATTTAATTTTGGCAGCATTTTACTGAAGAGCAGGCATTCAGGCAGCTAAATTATCTTCACCGTTTCTGGTTTTAACTCCAGCTCCATGACACTAAATGTTGGAGTGCATATCTCTCAGTAAACACAAAGAATATGGTTTCTGATTTCTTTTTTTTTCGGATCTATCTCTTAACATGGAAATTGAATTAGAACTTTTATTACTTTTTGCATAATTTCCGTAGCCAGGCAAACAGATCATAGGAAAAGGATTAACAAACCTAATATATTGGGGTGGAATTTTTGCCCTTAAACACCTAAAACCTTATTGGGGGTGTAGGTGACAGAAAAGTCTACACACTCCACCACCACCCACCCTCTCACCCAACCTTGGTATTGATGTTGCTCGTAAATGTACTGCAGACTTTAAAAGTACCACTGAATAGCTATGAAGATGAGTAGATTGCTATTCCTGAAGAAAGTGGCAGACCGTGTTAGTTTTTTCTTTTTCTTCCCGTCTTGGTAGTTCAAACACAAGCCAAGTTTGTAAAATACATATATTGGATGAGATCTTGTAAATGATGAGATGTGACTACAGAAAGTAAAGTGTTGAACCATAAGCATCATAAAGATGCTGCCTCTGTAAAATATTTAGCTTGTGAAAGGGTGTAGTCGGAGAGTAGAGTTTAGGAAGCAGTCTTTTCCCGTACAACTGCTCACACTCTAAAGGCAATTATTATTTAAAACAAATATTATGTAGGAGTAGTTAGAGAGACTTAAAATGTCTTGTGGCTTGGTACTAATTAGCAGATCCTATTTCTCTCTCATGTTGTGGAAAGTGCGCATTAAGTATTGCAAATGAACAGCTAAGATATCAGCTCTCTTAAATGCATGTATAAACAATCTTTATGGATATATTCACAGGTAGTGGGTTGTAAGGTGTGTTCAAAATAACACCTCAGTATGCTTCTTGCTCAGCTTGATTAAATGAGGGTAGATCTCGAAAGATTTATGCACTCTGACCTTTCCGGAATACTGAGGTATTCACAGAAGTAAGACTTAAGAGAGCTCTTTCTTCACTAAAGCTCTGCAGAACTGAACCCTTCTTTATACACTAACAGCCTTGTTGCAGTGCATTGAAGTATTCAAGGGAGTACTAGTTTGCAGGAATAGATCCAGAAAATATTTTCAAAGAGCCATAAAAATGGAAGGTGTAATGGTCTGTTTGTACTAATTTTGCTGTGTATGAGATGAATATTCACCTACACTTACATTAATTGTATCATTTAGCAAGTCTTAAAAGAAAAAAAAAAAAGCAATAATACTCTCCCTCCCACTAATTGCCGAAGTTTTTGAAACCCTGATAACACTATAACAGTTCTTGAAGGGGTAAGGGTGTACTACGAGGGAAGTAATGCACGCACTCACAGTTAATCCACCCAACTTGCAAAGAATAATGCTTTTGATTTAGTTACACTCTGCCTAGTTTAGCTTGTTCTTATTTTAGTTCATCTGGGATAGCTTTTAATAAAAACCACTCAATTAAGCTGTTAAAATTGGTGTTTAAGTCATGTTGAAATCTGTAAAATGTGTGTACTCAAGTTTGACGCTTTTCAGTACTTCCATGTGTTTCCCCATATCTGCTGGTAATTTTCCTCAGAGCTGCCAAATTTTTAATAATTGTGTTATTTTTAGAGGCTTAAAATACACAGTTTAATTTCCAAGAATGTGAGTGTTCCCCCTTATAAGGCTTCTTGAAAACCAGACGCTTCTTATGTGTTGTCAAAATATCTCATTAATCCCCTGGAAATGTTCAAAGAATTTCAGGAGACTTTTCAGATGAAAGTACAGTGTCTCTTAAAGCCTGTCCTACAGCTCTTCATTATCTTTCTACAGTACGCTGTATTTTGATGGAAAATTATTTTTACTACAAAGATTTTTGTCAATACCTGGCAGCTTAATAAATCTTAATAAAAGTGGTCATTTTGGAGCAGCCTATGTAAGTTTGCAGTGCCAGAGGAAGAGACATTCTTGGTGAAAGAACAAAAATTATAGATCTGCTTGGTATTTTCTATAACCTCTGTTAAAAGAAATGCAACCTTCTTAATTTATTGTTTGCTGAATTTTTCTGCAGAAGTGACTTTGTGTCTAGTTTTTATGAAATATGTTTAAAATAATACCCATAATAAAATTATTTACTTCAGGAGTAAGTGTTATTAGCTATATTATGACATGTGATTTGACATCAAAGGCTTAATTGGAAACTTTCTGCATTTTTGGCCAGAGGCATACGTGAAACAGTGCATCTATGTATAATGTAGCATAAGAATATTTAGATCTTATTGCATAGCACAGAGATGCCTTTAAGAAGTTCTAATTTCTGCTACATATCTAGTCCTTTAAAAAGATATGTACATATTTAATATGTTTGAAACTTTAATTATTTTTGGTGGCTATTTTACTCAAAATGTAAAAACATGTCTCTAATATGTAATTTTAAAAAAGTTTCTTACTGAATTTTATTACTTTGGTATATTCTTAAAAAATTTCAGATAACACATCGTATGCCTTCTTGATATGAATGTTTGAATAATATTTAACAAGCATAGCTGTTTTTCCTATAGGTATAGTCATGAGCAAAGCCAAAACTTCAAATACTTTTCACCTGGAAATAGAAATTTCCTGTAAAATTTCATAATAGATAATTGAGACTTGGCCATTGAAATGGACAACATTGTTACACACTTTCAGCCCTCCTGACTTTAGGAATTGCTTTCACTTTTAACTTCTCACCAAAGTTAAATATATTCATGGTGGATTTGGAAATCAAACTACACAGTATGCAATACTGAAATGTTTTTTAAGTTAAATTGGTCTCAAGTATCGCTGTCCTTAAGAGTCTGTATTTTGGGTATACCCTACTAAATGCATTGTTTTTTTGATGACTAACTTCTCAGTGAGTTCCTTAGTATGACAACGGCTGACCTTTTAAATAAATCTAAGTAATAGTCACAAAAAATATTTCAGACACATATATCTGAAGCAATGAGTCTACACTGTCAAAAAGCTTTACATGTTTTACACTTCCTTCCTTGTAACATAATTCTGGTACTGTTGTTTCACACCTTCCTGAGGCTGCTCCTTGCATATTCTGAATCAATTAGCCTTTGGCACTTGAGTCATTGCATGTGACTGGTGTTTCCTAAAATTGCTATGAATATCAGTATCTTTATGTTTTAAAAGAGAAAAGGATGTTTAAGTCAGCTCTAGAATGTTTTTTTTAGATGTATGTATGAATCTATCAAATTATCATCTTCCTGAAAAAAGGATGGATGGAGGAGCTACCTGTCAGGCCAAAAAAGGAGTCTGTAAGGGGCTAGAAATAACTAAAATGCGGTTTTACAGAAAATACTAGTTCTGCTTCTCTCTAGTATTTAGAAAGGTATTAAAACAAAAACAGACAAAACCCTGAAACATATCCTGAGTCAAAAATTCACAAGAGTAGTATGAGATCTTGACCAAATACTAGTGTGAATATAAACTGCTCAAACGCTATAAGTAGTTCAGCCAAATTTGATCTTTAGCAAGTAATGCATTAAAATGAAACAATATACACCTAAGATACCTTGCAAGCTCTCCATGCTCATGTTCTCTCTGCATCTCTGCTTGGTATGATACTTACACATGTATTTGTGCAGAAATCGTGGTGGAGTTCTGCACCTCATATGTTATACAGGTGCTTGTAACATGGTCCTGTCTTCTCTAAAGTCAGTGAAGACAGACTTAAGATGTATAGTAACAATTAAGTATCTTTGATAGCCCCTAGACAACTGGTGAGGTCAGTTAGTGTAAGCATGTGCTAAAATGTCATGATGGAGTGCTGGTATAGCAAATTCAAAATTCAGTCCCCCTTTCCAGCCTCATATCAGAACTGCAGCTGCTAGCAACTGGAGAGTATTTAGCACCTATTTTTCAAAGAGCACAATGGCCTCAATTATTAACTGTAAAATATTTTCTTACGGGATTAGAGTGAACCCTGTTTATCTATTTTATAACAAAACACAACAGGAGAACTTTTCACTAGCAGAAAATCTCTACTTTTTATAAAAGGGATGAGCATGTTTAGCTCTGGAATGATGTTCCACAGGAAATTGTCTTGCAGGTCTTGAGTGAAGTGGCATTCCGCAGTACTGGAATTCAAGCTTTTCATCTTTTATTTGCAAAAATGAAGGTGTCTTATGTTGGCACATAGTGGATGAAAGTGAGAATTACACAACATGCAAAGATAAAATTATTTTTGGGAAGGTGAGAGCCGAGAATATCAGGGACTTTGTTTTACCTTTTCTGCATTTGGGGAGATGAGAGTAAGTGAGAATAAATGAAGTTATCCATTTGGATATACAGTATGTTACAATACATTGGACTAATTAGGAAGACACTGTGCTACACTGGGTAGCAAATGTTCTCTTGCTCTTGTATCGCTGCTTTCATATCACACCTTTGTTTTGAACAAAGCTTGAACCTTTGGACTTTATGTACAGGAGCTATCATTTTTCTCTTTTGATACTGGAATATGCAAAATGCTTGTGAATCAAACCTGGTTTTTGTTCAAGACAAGCTTCCAAGCCATAAATGCCAGCACACACAGTCTCTCAGGTTCTAGCTTACTGAATAGTGTTTATTATACTGTAACTCTGCATTGAACAGTATTATTATTCCACTATGGGTCAAAATAAAAGTTACTTTTATTTTATAATGTTACTTCTTTGCAGACATCTTAAAGAGAAATATGTATTAAAGAAAAGTTGATGCAAATACAGATTTAATAATTAACCAGCCCTTTAAATACATCTGCTCTAAGAAACAGAGGAATTTATTATTGCTGATCATCTTCTAAAAGTAGTTCCAGAGACAATCACTGAACTTGGTTTTGGCTTCTAGATAAATTTTTAGGAAGGATTTCTAGGTAGTGACTTGCAGGCGATGGATTAAGGATAGTAATAACAATTGCAATCACTGTGAATTATTGTCTTACTTCTCATCTTCTGTCGCTGTGGTTACTTCTACATAAATCTGTTTTTTCTGAACTTTTGCCTTCAGAACTACTACTCTTTCTCAAAATTTACATTAAAATTACGAATCTTTTTTTTTGTTGGTTTAGATAGTAGAAAACTTAAAACTTCATCATCCCATAAAGAGATATATTGCATTTCTCTATTTTCAAATTCGTGTTAAATTTTACACAGAATTCAGAAGCTTCTAGGATTTGAGATTTGGGTTTACAAAAAAAATCCCCAAACTTTTAAAAGAAGTCTTTATAAGCCTAATTATCTGCCTTATACAAAGTGTTGGGGGTGAGGGGGGTGGGGGGGCAGTCTGAATAAGGAGCAGTTCTGTGCTAGCTTTTGTTGGCTTCCTTGTTTAATTTGTAATCTGATACATTTAAGAACACTTTACACTACAATAATATTAACCCTAATCCTGCAAATGTATACTACATGCTTGACTTGATGTACCCTGAATAATCCTATTGAAAGCTATAGGGCCTATTAATTTAGAAACATGCCCTAGTAAAGCCAAGTATTTAAAATTGCAATAGCTTTGCCTGCAAATCTATCTTGAATTGCTCTCTCCTTGTATTTTGTGTGCTATGTATTGTACAGCCATTACCCCTACCCACAGCATGACATCCCTCCCTGGCCCCCTGGTCTAGGAAAAGCTCAAACCGACAACTCCACTCCCGCCAGGCACCTTGCTGCCATGTGTAGGATGTCAATCAAAGTTTTGACACCTGTAACAACCTTGCCCTGTTTCTCTCTGATGGAAAGGATGGTTATTTGTATGCTAATCCTATATGCCACCACCCCCAAATCAAACCGCTGATGGATGATTTAAGTTTATCTCTACAACCCTTTGGCAGCTCATGGGCTTTGCTGTCCATAGTTTTCCTGTGAGACAGCGAGCAATAGGACCTGGGACAAAACTTTATTAAAAAGCCCTGGGATTTTGTGTTGATGTTTGTGAATCTTGGGCTCTATCTTCCTCTTCATGCTCCAGAATTGTGCTGATGAACCTGTCCTGTGTACTTGGCAGCTTCTAGGTTCTAGAAGGATGTGTTCATTTTGATTAAGTTATTAAATCCATGCATTTTTATGCTCCATATAGTATTTAAAAAATAAAATCCAGCATGGCATTGAATACTTAGAACAGGGAGCACTAAAAAGTAAATTAAAATACATTCTTTCTGCTCAGGATTTCACTTATTAAAACAACCTTAAAACCTAGAGGAAATGCTGCAAACATTGCAGCAAATGTGCTGGTTTTAATGAGCCTGGCTGCAGTCTGAAGTTAGCCAAGAGCACTTCCCCCAGCACCTCCTTACCTAATTCAGTCATAATGCAAAGTGAACCACTAGTAAAAAGAGTCAGTGAGCAAAACAAAGAGAAATGACTACTTCATGAGCATACAGCCAAGGATGGGTGTCTTCTCTCCTTTTCTGAGGCCTTTCATTACAATCTCTGATGTGTCCCTGTCAGGGTCTCAATTACTCTTTGTCTCCAGGTGCAGCACAGCCTGAGCATTTTCCTGTAATAGCCATAACAGCGTCTTTCTACTTCTCCCTATTCCCAATGTCATTTAAGTAGGTTCTCATCTGATAATTATAAGCAAAATACATATTTTATAAGAGCACATCTGAAATGTGTAGAGTAGGTTGTAGCACCCATTGCAAGTTCTTTAACAGTTTGGCCATGGAATAGTTTGAAGGTGAGCACAAGTACAACTTCTTCCTGCTATGGTAAGCAGATGATTGCTTTCATTCAGTTCTTTTCCCTCCTTATACCCTCTGTACTAAAAGACCCCTGAGATCTACTCTGAATAAAAGCTAGTATATATTTGCAAAATTTACTATAATTTGTTCAGATTATCAGTCTTGATAGGAATGTACTATGTCTGAACAAATAGCTCTGGAACCAACTATCCTAAGTAATCCTGTTATTAATCACATAGTCTTACTATGTTGACAGATAAATAGTTTTCCTTATGGCCTGTTGAAAAAGTAATTTTTATCTATTTTATATGCGTGTGTATAAATGTGTAAGGTTATTTTAGCAGACATACAATTACTCTATAATATTTTTATCTGATGCTTTCATTTTAACCACCACAAATCTTTTTCTTCCGAAGTCCAGCTCTTTCTCCTCATAAGCTGATTCTTCTGGTTTTAAGGTGTGCTTTTTGTAAAAGTTAGTGCTTGCCACCAATTCCTACATGCCTCATGTTTACCTTATTTGTGCAATATTTTCAGTATTATTTAAGTAGTATAATGTTGCTTTTAGCAGAGTATCAAAAAGCTGGTATAGGGACAAGTATTCCTTTTCAACCCTCCCCCCCCCCCAGAAAAATGAAAAAGGAAATTTGGATAGTGAGGGAAACAAATTCAGAAAATTTTTACAAGCATATCTAGTTTCCTAGAAAACCTTGCCAAAGTGGAAAAATGTGATTTTTGTCATGTAAACCTGGAAACCACTGTCCCTGCAAGGCACCTGAGAACCAAACCTCTTGTCTCCCAAACTTTAAAGAATGGTTTTATGTACGCTTTTAAACACTGCTTCTTTGAATTGTTAAGCTCTAGCTGACCTCTTGTGGAACCAAATCTAAGCTAGAGCCAGTGTGCGTGCTTGTTGAGAAAAGACATTGAAAGGTCCATAGCCTACACGCTATATTAGATTGCAGCAGTGCCTTGTTCTCCAGAATGGATGGTGACATCCAAAGATGGCATCTTCCTGACAGGAGGAATAGACCAGGTATTACCAGTGTATTTGCTGTTTGCCTCATGCTTTGTCACAGGAAAAGATCCAATCAAACCAACATACAGCAGTTACTGCTAATTCAGCCTCGCCGCAGTATTTCTAGTTGAAGGCAGTACTGCTAATGCCTGGAGGATGCGCTGTAAAGTTCCTGTGTCTGTCCCTGCTTCAGTGGCATGTCTGGTGAGCCCTGTAGCCCTTTCTTGTGCTGTGTATGAGGGGCAGAAGTAGATACGGCTCTAGTTTTTATTTGAAGAAGCTAGAGAACCAAAAGAGTTAACAGCTGCACCTTTTTTTCTGCTGTCCCTGAAATTTCAGAATGCCAAAGATGACAGAAACGTGATGCTGGTGTAAGCAAGTGTCCTTCCTCATCAGTAATATTTAGGAAGAAAAAATTATTAAATTGCAGATTTAAGAAAACTTGTCAAGAGAAGACATCCGTTGTCGTTAGATGGGACCTGTGCTTTCTGTTCCTAAAGCTAAATGCAGTCACTAAGACAGCTGCATCTGGGCAGATCACTCTTCCGTAGACTTGCAGTCTTTCTGTCAATTTTCCATCCTCCTTGTGCTTAAAGGGAACACCATCAGACTGGACACCTCCCCACTTTTTAGCAATTAGGAAAGAGTGACAGTTTGTGTGCTCCAAACTGAGTGGTTTTGCTGCAAGATTAATTCTGGATATCCTCTGTCATTCTGGATGGAGGTTGGGGGGGTGTGAACAGGGGCTGCCCCTTGCATGCAGAAGTTTTTGTAAGGAAGAATACCTGTTGGGAGTAACCCAACTTTTCTCTATGTTCTGCATCACTGTTGCCAAACCTCCCACTCTCCCCTCTGCCCCATCCCCATTGTGCCTGTTCAGCGGTCATCATTTTATGCTGCCACCAGTTGCCTGATTACACAGGCCAACACTGAACTCAGCAACATCCCCTGGGAAGTCTTTCGGACAGTCCTGCCATAGATTCCTGTAGGCCCAACTCCTCCGCTGCCTGCTGTGGTGCTAACATCACCTGCTGGATGCAACAGCCAGAGATGGCTCCCTCAGTGATCCTTCACATGGAAGGACACCACCATGAGAGCTCAGCAAAATGCAACCAGCCCCAACAGAAGCCACACCCAACAGGAAGCTCCTCTGACTGATCGGCTCCTGGTTAAAGTAGCCCTGGACTTGCCCACCACCCCAACCACAACCACTTGGGTGAGGGCAGAGCCACAGAGACAAAGGTGGGCCAGGTTCTGCCTCTGGAACATGAAACCCTAAGAAAAGCAAAACATTCTGCTAGGTTGTGCCTCATTCACAGGTCAATTCCAACTTGGGGCCCACAACTCAGGCCCCAGGACTTCATAAATGCCAAGACATAATTTCCAGTCAAGAGAGTAGATGTCTTTCCTTTAAGGGATTTGGAATCAACAGTTATTTCTCTCCTAAGAATATTGTTGTCTGTTTTCAATTATGGAAAAACATATACACATTATCAATTTTCAGAAATTTTTCTACATCATTTATCACTCCAGATTTACATTAATAGCACACTACAGAAACTAAACCCAGGACAACCTCTCTCACATAACTAGATCATTTGCATGGCTAAACATGCAGTCAACACGAGTCTCTCCTGCACAACTCACAAATAGGAGAGCATTTTTTTCAGGTTTCATTGATTAAGTGACTTTCAAGGCAAAAATACTCAGATCTTCCAAAAAACCTTGACTTTCTTCAGTGACTTTTTAATGTGCTTGTGTAAATGGACATGAAAAAGTAAAAGTACTAATTTCTTCAGAAGGTGTTATTGCTCATTTGTACTCCTAAAATGAAAAGCTTCTTCTGACCACTGTGGATTGCAAATATACTGAACTGAACTTTGTTTGCTAATTGCTATCCACAAGGCAACACTTCAGAAGTACCCTCCTCATTTGCAAGTCAGGCAAGCAGTAGCCAAACTGTATAAAACAATTTCATGGCCAGGTTATCTTCTCCAGGCACTCATTCCCCACTTGAAAAAATCTAGGAGCATAAAATCAGTTAATTACCCTTCACAGCCTAGTCTTTCACAAGACATGGCTAACTAATATTACTCCAGCATGACTACCAGCTTTTTACAGGTAATATTAGCAGATGAGAAAAGCTGGTTTTGTTACATTAAGAAACTATGTTCAGATACAGAATCTATATATCTGTAACTCTCCTCATGACATGGAAGTCCTATATTTGAAAGTTAACTTTAATAAAGAAATAGATCCTCTGAAGGCATATTCCTTAGTTCCTCTCCCAATAACAATCCTGGCAGACCATCTTTCCTCTACATAACTTCTACAACGTTACCAATCAAATAAGTGACATGACTGAAGGAATTTCTTAAATACTTTCTAGAGTTACGATAACTAATGAATTGCTGAAACTTTTAAACTTATAATCATATAATAACTGAGTGTTGTTTTCATTAAGTACAATACGTTATTGCATTGGCTAGAAAACTTGAGAATTATTTAAGAATTCTTTCAGGGTCAAAAGATTGTATTTTCCATACTAGAACGTGGCCATATTTTCTTTCTTTTTGAAGATAATTTTGGCAAAATGCCGACTTACATTCCTTAGTGATAGCTTTCTTCCTCTGGTAATGTAATTTAGTGTGTTAAAACAATGTTTTCTTATTCTATAATCTACTATTTTTCTTAGCCAATCAATTTGTAATACATGCAATAGTCATTTTAAAAAGGCTAACATCCATTATCAGTTGCCTCCCTTGCCTTTTTTTTAATCTTCCTTTATAACTGATTTATCTGTTTCTTTTTAAAAACCGCTTTTTCTTCTCCATTTCTATTTAATAAAGCACAATACAAAGCAAGGGAAACAGATTAGGACCATAATCCTATCCACCACTAATATGGGTAGCTTTAAACACATATGCAGTCCTATCCTACTAGTTACTTGTATGGTTGCCACATAAAGACTGGTATGTGCTTGCAAGACTAGATGCATTTCTCTAACACCAGGAGAAATAAGCATATAGCACTGTATCTGATAGCCAGCAGACCCTGCTACCAAAGATCAGCCTGCATATTATCCCATTTTACTAATATATCACTGCCTTTATTTATCCAGTGTGCAACCACTATACAATATTGTCCTCACAGCCAAGGATCTTCAGTTCCACTCATATCAAGCAGTGCCACTGGCAAAATACTACGCCATAGAATTGTAAGGTATTTGTCGCTATTATCAGTTCTAAATTAACAAAAATCATGACCTTACACCTTTGTTCACAATCATACACTAGGTGACAAAGACTACACTAAATGTAGTGGTAATGTTGTTTTCCCTTCTAAATATTTAGAAAGATTAGAATTATGTTGCAAGTACAAGGGTAAAAGAAAAGCATTTAATGCAAGCCTTACCTATTAAATATAAAGGGTCTTACTTATGTATTCCATGCTAATACCATAAAGAATGAGAGTGGATTTCTAAATAATCCATTACACTGTACATTTGGCTAGGTTTATTTTTAGTTGACTTTTCAGTACAGAAACATACTGAACTAGAAAAAGTAAACTAGATTCCAAATACAATCTTGGTGTCTAGTACAAGATGTCCAAGCAGTTAAAGCATGTAAGAACATCCCAAACATGCCCTAATAAGCTCTGCAAAGCATGAACAAACAATTATTTGGTAGTTTTACAATTAGTCTAGGAGATACAGTTTCACTAGAAGGAGTTACATTTATGCGACCCAAACCATTCACCTGCTAAATTTCAAACCAGACTTCCACAAGTTGTTAATATTGCTTAAAGAAAAGCAGCATAAATGTATACACACAGAATATTTTAAGTTTCACATTTTTTTTCCACGTGAGTTTATTATCAGAGCAACTGAATATATAAAAATTAAGCACAGAATTTCAGTCTAAATTTCTTAAGTAAAGCTAAAAGAAATTGTAAGTACATTTAATGGTGGAATATATTAAGTAAATATAAGTTCTCTGAATTTTGTCCCTAGAAAATGCAATTTCCTGTTCAAAACAAAGCATTTCAAGGAATATCTATCCTTTTCAGATACCTCTACATGGAATCTTAAGATTAAGAATAAAGCAATAAATTCAGTGAAAATTTAAGTGACTATATCCAGTATTTCCAGCTCTGCAATAAAGGCTGCTGAGAAGTTTCTCCATAACACTAACTTTCAAATCTCTGAAACTTACATTAGAAACAAGAGGATCCCCTGAATAGTACAGCCTGAATGCAGAGGAAGCCTTTTTCTTGCCTCTTACCTCAGAGCTTTCTGATCAAAATACATAAAAAGTTCCTTTCCCAATGTCTCCACATCCCTGTAAACATGTCCAACAATGAAATCATGACCAGAAGTTCTCCCCTCACTGGCAGCATTCTGAAAATGAGTACACAGACACAAAGGTTAAAACAGATTTTATACTACTTTCATCAGTACACATTCAGTAAGTAGCGGGATGAATTAATTTTCCAACCTGGATAACATTAAACCATTTCTCCTTAAGCAGCTTTATCAAAACCAACAAGACTATTAACCCAGGAAGCAGACAGTCGCTACCGCTAGTGCTATCAAAATGTAGCTTATTCTTTTTCAAATTGAAATAAATCTTTTTTATCAGGGTATTTTTTTTTCCTTCAAGTCATGAAATCACAATGAGAGTTTCAGGCTAATGTGAACTAAACACGTATAGTTTGAATATTAAATACTTTTCAGAGTGTCAATTCTACCATTTGCAGACCTACATCCTTCTCTAAACGCCTCTTGCTGCAGTTCCTTTCCAAGCTTTCAGTGTTTCAGAAAAGCCTCCGCTGAACTTACAGAGAAGCTTCTCTCTTCCTGCTAGTTGAAAGTCTAATCTCAGAAGATGGGACACTACTAGAGGACAAGAAAAAGATAACTGTGATATTGAAGCAATAATATTTTCTCACTTTGGACATGAAACTCCACTGAAATTATAAGAAGGGACCTCTACAGGTTATCTAGTCCAAACACTTGCTCAAGGCAGGTCTGACTAAGCTCAGGCAGCCCAGGGCCTTGACCTGAACTTCAGAGTAGCTCTAGGGATGGAGACTCCCATCTTTCTGGGTCCTCTTTCCAGGGCCCAAGTATTTTTGTGGTGCAAAAAAATTCCTAATAACTATTGTCACCTGCATCCGCTGCTCTCATCCTGTTGTTGCACCTCTAACGAGTCTAGCTCAGTCTGCTACATTCCCTTCCTTTAGGTAGTTCAGGAGAACAATAAAAACCCAGTTCTAACAGCTTCCCCTTGTGCTTCATGTGCTACAGCCTGTCAGTCAAACCCAGGGGGTCTCTCTAATGGTTTTTTTTTTCTCTGCTGGGAGTCAAAAACTGGACACGGTAACCCAGCTGCAGCCTTGCAAGCACTAAACAGAGATAAAAGAATCCCTTTCCTCAGCCTGCTGGCTACACTGTCACCAGCACAGCTCAGTATAGGACTGGCCCTCTTCTTTAAAAGGGCACACCAGTGACTTAGACTCAGTTGGTATAGCACCCTAGGCCCTTTTTTTCTGTGGAGTTGTTTTCTATCTGACCAGCAGCCAGGCCTGTGCCATTATATGACATTAACCTGCTCCATGTACAGGATTCTGCAAATCCTGCAAACACTGAACTTAAGTTGCGGCCAGCCCATTTTTCTTGGTCTGACAAGTCCCAGCTAGCACCTCATAGTCCCAAACCTGCTAAAACCTGCAAGCAGTATATTCACCGTCAGCAGAGCCCTAACTGCAAGGCACAGATATGTGTATCAGTGCTTCAATCAAAACACTCAATTGCAATGCAAATATGTATGAAATCAAAGCTTGAAAATGAGCAAGGTCTCAGCTAGTTAGCAGAAATTTCAGAGCTACTCTCTATGCAATCTCCTACTGTATTATTACCTTGAAATGATACACATTCAGACAGCTTTATGGTTATTATTCTGTCAAGCAGAAAAATAAAAATATTTTTGCATAACATCAACATCACTTACTTTGCCTATTATTTAAATATGAAGAAAGCAAATTTTTTTTCTTGCATGAACAGTTCCTTCCTCTCAATAAAAACATTAAAGTTAGTGTGCAACAAGGTTTATTTTAGTTTTAAGCCACCGAAGTTTGTTTAAACTAAACCAGAGGAAGAAGTCACCAACATGGAAAACTAACTTGTTTTTTTCAAAATATTTTAAGTCTGATTCATACCACTTTAGCATCAAATGAACCCTTCTCACAGTCACTGTAGTACAGATTCTCTTAAACAGTATAGTCTTCAGCAGCAACCAAGGCTTTGGCCATGGATAGCAGCCACTGTGAGATCTAAAAAGCCCAAGACCCTTGTGATTATTATTTGCCAATGAATAGAGACTGCCCTGAGGTGACTTTTACTGTATAAAGTTATGAACACAAATATATTTCAGGGAATTAAATTTCTTTTTCAAACCATAGAAGCATAAATCCTTACTTCTAAAAGCTTAGTGCTGAAAGATACAAACCTATAAACACTAATCTGTTGACTGCCCATCTTAAGGCAGACACAACTTGAACCACATTCTTCCTTAAACCATTCTTAAACCATTAAAGTACTATCTTATTGAGCCTTAACCATAAACTCTCCTACACTGCCTGTTATACACTAAAGTGAGGGAAAATTCCTCAACTTTCCATCTGGATGCATCCAATACATTTACTTGGGACAGAAGCAATGCACGATTTCCCACAGCTGAGCAAAACCAGGCACGAAAAGAAAGCCCTAGCCACCTCTGTAATAAAACCAGAAGACCGTATCTTCACAGCTCATCAGCTAGGCCTGCTCATTGACAACCCAACTTCTCCTCCTACCAGGAGGTCTCACAAGCCCCAGCAGAGTTTTATACTGGTGAATTATTTTATGCTGCCAACAGAAAGGATAAAAACTAGTAGAGAAACTACATACTGTGCAAACTGAGAGCAGATGCCACACTCTATTTAAATAGTTGAACTAGTTAAAATTATTTAAAAAAAAAAAAAAAAAGCTGTAGAATTAAAAGCTTCTTTTCTGCAGGCCAGCATCTACTTTTCTCTCATCATGTTTCATTCAGGCTCATAAGGACTTACGAAAAAAATAGGAATTGCTACTACAATTTTCCTTGTATTGTAGGTTTCCTGAAGCTAAGTAATATTTTAAAATTTACCTTAAGTGAAGGGAGAGCAATTCTAAAAGCTTTCCCTCCATACTCCCCAAAGCCACTATGTATCTACAGCTTCAGCACCTCTTTACACCTCCGACCTGCTAAGGCTTATTTATTACGCCGATGACAAGAAAATTTTTTAATTTAAAGGAAGAAAAAAAACAGTAGCCGCGGACACGCACACCTCCCCGCGCCCCCCTTCCCCAACAGACGAGGTCAGGCGGGGCATAGGAGCCCTGCGCAGCCGGGACGGGAGGGGAGGCCCTGGCCTCCCCAGCCCTTCTGCGCTGAGCTCGGCCCTGGCCGCTCCGGCCCTCCTGCGCTGCGTGCCCCGCGCTCCAGCGACTCCTTACGGCTCCCAGACTCATTTCCCTCCCGCAGACCTGGCGACTCTGACCACCGCAAGCACCCAGGAGCTCAAGCTCCGCGCCCTCCAGCCCGGCCCGGCCCGGCCCGGCCCGACGCTGCCCCTCCCCGCCCAGCTCTGCCCCGACCCCTCACCGGGCCGCCGGCTGCAGCTGGCAGGGCGCGGCCTCGCACTCCCCGCACGGCCTGGCCCCGCCGCACCCGCGCCCGCAGCCTCTCTCCGTAGAGCGCGCAGCCCGGGCCCTCCACCATGGCAGCGGAGCGGGCCCGGCGCTCCCGTTCAAATCTGCCGCTCGCTCGGAGGCGGTGCTGACGCGCCGGGGGTTCCCCGCCCTCGCCCTGCGGAGCGCCGGGCTGCGGTTACGGCTGCTGGGGGGCGCCCGCGGCCCTTGGCGGAGGTCAGGCGGAGACTGAGCTAAGAAACTCCACGGGCGCTCTCGATCTGCCCCTGACAGCTCGGCGGAGAAGCGAGGTCCAGCCGCGGGATTGGGTGAGGGCTGCCCCCCGCTCCCGGGGGCGGGCAGGGGCGGCCACCGCGGCCTGGAGGAGGCCAGAGGGGCGGGCCCGACCTAACCCGCCTGTTGTTTCTTTTTCAGCCCCGGGAAACTGCTGTTTAAACTCAGGCTACATTTTGCGTGGATGGGAGTGTTCATCAAAAAGGTTTGTTTTGTCAGACCCTTCAGAAAAAACAGGACGTGTCCTATTTATTTTGTCCTTCAGTGTGAACTTATTATGTCCTCAAATACTTAATTAGCTGTCGCGGGCTTCCTGGTATTGTCCAAAACACCCTAGCAAGCACATCTTCTAAGACTTAATGCACAATTAGAAGTTAATTCCAGCCATTAAAAAGTCAATATTTAAAAGGTTTTTCCAGTCAGTCCGAGTTTACACAAGGAAAAGGCTCCTTTCCCTGCTTCATTTGGAGTAAGAATGGGTGTAAGACACTCCATGAGCTTTAAGAAAACTGAGGGAACTTGCATTTGAAGGTAGAATGCTAGACACCGTTTCCTAATGTCCACCCTTGTAAGACTTACACTGGTCAAAATCTCTCAATATTATTTCTTATATAAACTGCCCAAAATACATCTTATTCCTAAAAGAACAGCCTTTTTTTTTTTTCTGAAAGTGTTTAAAGCAGGTTAAAGTAATTGTATTTGCTGAAACCAAACAGTGCATTCAGGTGTGCTACTAAAGTTAGTGCATGCTCCCCATTGCTCAAATGTATTTCTTTTATGCAGTGATTTTTTTTCTATGATTATTCTAAATTAAAACTGTAAGGTAATTGTTAGAGAATCAGGCTCACTGTCAGCAGAAATCAATGTTGGAAAATGGCATGTGAAACTCAAACTGTTTTTTCTGCTGTTTTTGAGTCCTGCCTTACTGTTCTTGCAAGGCAGTTAGAAACTGGCAAATAACTTAGGTTCCTATACTCATGTAAGTACCTTAAAAGTACAGACAATAGCAATTTCAGCTACACTGATACTTAACTATCAATTATAATGTTTTTCATTATAAATGGATATTTTTCAGTATATGGTTTGTTCAGTGTGTTACAGCAGATTGGGTTTTCAATTCCACATCTCATTCTGCAGGTGCATCACAAGCTGCAAGACTAATAATTTATTAAGGTTCTCTACCCCTTTTTTCACTCACCTAAACACTTTTAACTAGAGATTCTTCAGTAACTCACCTTTTGCATGCATTTTTTTTCCACTAAAA
>JAVSBS010002489.1:17074-43306 GCA_033124195.1 Coracias cyanogaster | reverse complement strand
CCCCCCCCCCCCCCCCCCCCCCCCCCCCCGCGAGTCATATTTCTTTAAAGGAGCAATTAACAAGTAAATAATGCGTTGCTTTTGCATCTGATCAATTGTGTATACTTTGATTTTATTCTTGTGAATAATTCTCTGCACATTACCCATTTAGGGTGCTTGTAGTTTAGGGTGCTGGATGAAAGTCACGTTCGAGATCAGCAAAGCTGATGAGGTTTCCGAAAGTGCTCCACACTCCTGCTGACTTTTGAAAACGGAGGAGAATTGTGCCAGTGTTGAGTTATTCATAAATCCACTCCCGAACTACCGATTCACAAAAAGAGACGTTGACCCTGCTGCATATGGCTCACTTGGAGTTGTATACATACACATAATGTGTGGCAAAGATGTCACAGAGAGAGATTCTCGGGGTGGTCCCTCACAGCTAAAGGGCACTTCATGTGCATCAGCACCGGGAAACTTGTTTTTCCAAGTAACTGGGATTATAATAGCCTGATTAACTATTGAACTGCAGGTTCTATGTAAATTTACTGTGAATTTCAGAACTGCTGCTGTTGCAGTCCTTGTACTGTAAAATTGCGGGGTTATGTGCATTTCACACAGAAAAATTGCCATTTTTTCTTCTCCTCTTGCCAGGACCCTGTTACATGCAAAACATCTTTATTTTATAAAGTTCTTGTTCCTGCTTGTTTTGGGGAGAGTGGACTTGTGTTAAGATCAAACAAAAAACAAATTGGTTACAAGATTGTTAGTTAAGCAGCTCAGTGAGAGGCTTGTTATTTTGTTTTTACTATTAAAATATCCCCTAATCCACCTTGCTGGGTTTCTACCGTTCTTGTAATATTCAATCAAGCCCTTGTTTTGTGAGAAATGTGACAACGCATTGTTGGCACTTTACAAACCTACAGCCCTCGGCAATAGTTAATGAGAGGCAGGGTTTTTTCCCTGTGCAGGACACAATGAAATTTTAGACAGATGAATGCTAAGAGAACCCTATGTACCAAAGGCAATGTTTACTGCATGTAATACATATCATTGTTTGTCTCCTGTAGTGAAAAATACTTGTGTCATGCTGTTAAAATGTACTCCTGACAGAACAGAGCTTGCTATTATAGGGTCCATTGCTTAAAAAAATGGTATACTGACAGAAATACAATTTGAGAAAATTTAACACCAAGGGTAGTCGACCATGTAGGCTACTATTAAGGGGCCAAAACTCAAGGCCATGGTTTTATTAAAAAAGAGATAGTTTGTTTGCTAGTAGTAGGTAAAGTTTTTAAAAAATAGGAGTGAGAAAAGAAAAAAAAATCAAACTTGCATCCCTTGGTTTCTAGTGTGTAAAAAATTAATAAAAACAGTTCAGTAAGATTTTATTGCAGAAATGTTTAAGTGAAACATTTTAGGAATGCTTTGGATTTTTAAACAGTTACTTATGCGGTGGAGAGCTGTAGCACTACAGTGCATAACAAATTGTTGCTTTTGGATGCAAGGCATGCCCAGTGCTTTTCATGAAAAGAAGAGTGAGACACAGTTAATTTGAATCAGTTTGTGTGTTCCTCCATATTTTTCTTTGGTTTTAGAAGCATATTGCGATTAACAGTTTACCAATGTAAGCAAATACTGTATTGTATTTGGCTGGCTAAACTTGTACAGTTAAATAGTCGGATGTTTGCTCCAAGTTAATTGTGGTCAAATTATTATTTTGATCTCAAATTTATTTTCTCCTTCCCATTTCTTCATTGCAAATTTCTAATTGCAAATTGCTAATTCATGATGTGTGTTAGTCTATGGGGCACCAACAAGCCTTTTTTTTGTGTCTGCCTTGTGCAATTAATTACCAAAATCACAACTTCTGTTCCTTGGAGAAGAAACTTTAACTTCCCAAACACTAAAAGGTAAATGGAAAATACTTGGCTTGTGCAAAGATAAACAGTGTTGTACTGGTAACCGATAGATTGAGTAAAGTGTACGAATGTGCGTGTCTGAGTCCTCGGAGCTTGAAAGAGTATTCCCCAGCAGGTTTGGATTATGCATGGTGATGTTGGAGTATGTGGACAGTCTAGTAAAGGTGGGACCAGAGTGGGCATCCTGGCCATACAAAGGTGGGTTTCAGATTGAGTAAACATGGTTAATGCACACAGATTTCCGATTTAACAGACAGTGTGCTCCAGGGCCAGCTCCTTATTTGGAGACTTTTGGAAAACCCACCCAGCTCTCTTGAAGATATGACCACTGGTTTTTTACACTTAAAATAGGAGATGGGGTCTTTTGGGGGGCTGCTACTTATTCCTGCAGAATCTCAAGTTCTTTCTCTGTTCATCAACCCAAAATCTTCCCCAGGGACAAAAGGAATTGAAGGGTTTAAATGAAAAAGCAACTGAATGCGTATGTTAAGACATTTTTTAAAAGTGAACAGTTATTCAGATGCTTCTTATTTTAAATGGAAAAACATGAGGAAAATTCTCTGATATCACCTAGGAAAATACTGTTGCTTTCATTAACTATGTTTGATCATCAGCTACCAGTAAATCACAAACAGTAAATGGTCATAATAGTGGAGGAATAAAGGAGCTTTTTCTCATCAAAGTAATGAGAGGTTTAGTTTTTTTATTGTTCCTCACTTATTCCCCTTTCCCAGTGTAACAGACTCGTTTCATCTACTAAAAGAACATTTTACCACACTGGTGGTAAGGTTAATCTATTCACCACTATGCAAAAAATAATGGAAATAATTTTCCAATAACACAATCATATTCCTGAAGCTTGCCAATTATATAACCCTTACTGTTGGTATGAATTGTTTACCTGGCCCCCCCTCCCACCCGGAAAATATTCCAAGCCCGTATGTACCCTTTAAGGCACATGCAGAAGTCGCCCTTTGAAGATTTATGACTTCTGGACTCTGAACCTAGAGATAGTTCTACATATATAATTGTATTAAGTGATGGCAAAGGGTGGGCATCAGTCATCTTTTTGTGGTATCAAGGCCTAAATACTTGTTAAACCCTTAAGTTATTAAATTATTATGGAAGCTAAATACTCATTTTACCCAAGATTTCAACAGAGTTTGAAAGAGGTGGTGCCAAATTTAAGTTGTACTGCACACTGTAAAGAAAGACTTCTGTTGCAAGTGATTTGTTTATTACAAACATAAATCTCAAATCGTGTTTTCTTTTTGCTATTAATACTTTTCTTCTTTGTTTGCTTTTTACATTTCTCACAGATTAGGGCAATAAAGTCAACACAGCCAATTTTGGTTTTGTAGTCAATTTTACCTCCACATTCAGAATTCTGCAATGTGTGGGTATTCCACTCTGCATTATAATTAATCAATATTTCAATGTAATTTTTAACTGTGGGCTTTTTTTTTTATTCTGTGTCACACACATGCTGTGCAAACAGTGATTTTTTAGATATTCACAAAACCTTTTATTTAATATATATATATATACACACATTTTTGGATTAATATGCATGACATTCTTCTGAAGTGTACAAGGGACAGGTTTTGAGCTCAGCTAAATATAATATAGCATGCTTTTGTTTTGCAGATAAAGCACCTAAATTACATTAAAAACACTCTGTCATTTGGTTAGCTTGGTCTTCTCTTTCCCCTCAGTGACCAGTTTCAGAGTGAACTTGCTCTGGGCTGAAATAATCTTTAAAATAGCAGGTGACAGAATGATGGCCCCCTCCTCTTCCTTGAGCTGGAAAGGCCACCTGTCTAACTTAAAATAGCTGCCCATTCCCTAAAAGTAGCAAATAAACTTTCTAGCAGTCTCACATCTGGCCAGCTGTTGAACTACTCTACCACAGGGAAAGGTGGCCAGTGAGCATTGGAACACGGCCCAAATGAGTACTAAGGGGAGAAAAATCAATGGATTCATTGTGAAATTGGACGTGCACTTGAAACCAGCAGCCAAGGAGAACAAGTGAACATACATTGCTGACATATTTCAACATCTTTAACTTCCAGAGACTGAGGGGCTCCTCGGAGGGTGAAAATGCAGAGGTTGGTTAAGAACCACCATGGAAGAGAGCTGTAGAACTGCTGGTGCAATGTATAGTGCTCACCACCCCAATCAGAAGAATTCTTTGTTTTTGATCACTTTCTTGTGCTTTCCCTGTTTTTGTTGATTTCACCTGTGATTGTCCTGTGCCTTGATTTCAAATTCCCAGCGATGCTGCTATGCCTGGATAGTGCCAGGTGCAATACTGAGACCTGTGTGGGGCCCTCACCGTGCCTCCACAGGAGACGTAGCAAAAGATGGTACTGTCTGAAGTAGTGCAGGAATCGCAAAAAGCTACACAACCGGTTCTGTCAGAATATATGGTAATGCCAGACAAGTCATTAGAGAAGACCCATGGTTACAATAGCAAGAAGAGAACTAGTGGAAGATGAGGACCTGTTGTGCAGTCACCGAATACATAATTTTAGAAAGTATCTTAGATGTGTTTTTATGTTTTCTCTTTCCTATAATGTAGATGCACTCCTATTCTACATGTGCAAACGAAAAAGAGAGAAAGAGGATTATGACTATCGTTCATTTGGTGTGAGTCCTGCAAATCTTACTAGTACAAGCGAACCTACTGGGCTCAATAAGTATTTGCTTGATTAGAAATTTATGAAACTTTTTTGAGAAATGCTTATGATGTAGTGATATGATATAACAATACAAGCTTTTTCCCTCATAAAGCAGGGAGCTCGTACTGTCAATCGAGTTTATGTGCCCAATAGTACTTGTATGGAGGTGATATTGCTGAGGCCGGTGTGTGTTTCTGTCAATGCTCTAACTGTGGCTCCCCGGGAAACACCACCACCGACTGTCTTTAGTGCACCAGGCCTGTGCAACACTTCTTTGTGGTCACTCCTGCCACTGCTTCACAGGAGAAAGGGCTCACAGAATTACCTGTGGCTCTTTGTTTAGCACTGTAAGTGATCACTTAGAGGGCTATTACTATAATTCATTCTCTTCTGGAAGATGGCTTTCCTCCTCTCCCAAAGTCTGTCTAAAAGCATTAGTTCAGGGATAGGAGCTGGGCACAAGGAGCCAGAATTTTGCCTCACTTTAAATGCTGTACTCTCTCACTGAAACTTTATGATGTTTGCACATGCTGGGGAGGGGAAATCACCCTAAGAATAAAACTGAAGTTTTAGATCACCCTCTATAAAAGCAGTAAGTACCCTAATAGTAAACTTGATATGTGATTTGTCTTCTTCCCTTTCTTTTACCAGTGTTCTTGGTAGATGAATAATTTGACAGAAAACCCACATATATTCTAGCTCCTGTTCTACATACAATTAGTTGATAAAATTTTCTGAGAAATCACAGAATTCTAAATTGAATTCTTTTGCCCAACAAAAAAAAAAAAAAAAAAATTGTAATTTTTTTTTTTTAATAAGGTTGATCTGACAGTGGTACCTATAGTTTTCCATGCATAAGCTTAGTTATTGCTAGAAAAAAAACATCATTCCAAGGTTAGTGTGCAGCATTTAATTTCGACTACTGTCTGTGCCAGGAAGCATTTTAGTTGAGCTGTCTGCAAATATTATGTGATTATAAAACAGCCATTTACACCACTGAAACAAATTCAGCTGAAAGTGTGAATTTGTGTCCTGAACTTTCTAAAGTATTCACTGATTCTTGAATTTTAGGTCTACTTGTAGATGTCATGATTATGTAAATATATGAAAATATTATATGGTGTCATATGAAACCCTTCTTTGTGGACAACGATTTGGAATCAAAATAAGCTAAAAAGAAGCATCTGTTTTGGAAATAAATAGAAAATATGGAAGATTATGGAACTGTAGAGCAATGATCTACAGGAAATATCTGTTAACTGCAATATGCTGCATATTATGATTCCAGACTATGTTTTTTTTTTTCTTCCTACATTTTATAATTTATGAATTGAGATATCTTAGATAATTAACATACCCTTTAATTATTTTTAAGAGTAGGGAAATCTAATAGACTTGTGGGAATGCTCTAAATAAAAATAAAAAATGCTAAGAAAAGGCTAGTTAACAAGCAGACTTTTTCATTAGGAAAAAGCACTTCTTCCTCGTATCAGACATTTGTTACCTTTTTGCATAGTGTTTTTTTTTTTTCTAGGCAGACTCTTAGAGTGTGGTAATACAGAGTGTGATCCAGAGTGTGATTGCTGAAATCAACGTGGATATGCTTCATCTCTCTGAAGTCTGCAGTCTTTTCCATATAAAACTAAGGAATATTCAACACTATGAAAACGTGCACATCTAGGAATATTGACATACAGTATTGGCAAAATACTCCTAATAGGAATATACTGTATGAGTATAATAAAACAGTCTCCCATGAGCAAAAACTCCCCATATTTGTACAAATATGGGTTTTAGAAGTACTACTATCTTTATACTAGCAGGTTTTTCGGTCAGCTCAGTCAAAAATAGCACCTCTTACCCCTACAGGTTTGCTAGTAGATACGTGGGGTATACATCACAGAATTTGTGGCTGTTATCTATACAAGTAATCTCTCAATGTCAAGTCAATTTAATATTTGTAAATGAATAGTCAGAAGATCCCTTAATGGAACCTTTGGGCAGAGTCACAGAGAAAAAGTGGCCTTTGCTCATATTGGGCAGCAGGTGACAAAATCCCTGCTGAGCAGTGGTTGCATACAGACCACAGCTACCTGAACTCTGCTGGTGGACTGCTGGCTCTAACAGGGCAGACTGGGCTTGTGCGTGCTATTGCCACGCCATTCGTTTGCATGGCTTGCTGTCTGTCTTGCCATGCAGAGCTCGCCTTGGGTGTACTTTGTATCTGGGGCTGTAACTGATTGTTCTGAAATGTCTCCCTGCCCTCTGATTAATACTTCTCCAGCTTCAATTAAAATGTAGCGTGAAGGGCTTTGGCCTTATTATTTTCCCTTTTACGTGCATGTCTGTAAAGAGGATAATTTTCAATTTTTTTAATCAAAATCAACTCAAGTTATCCTCTTATACTATAATGAACCACATCAAACTGAAGAGCTCGGGGCTGAATTTCCGGAGAATTTGGACATATGAAACCTCTGAGAATTTTGGCTGTCAGTTTCTCAAAATCTAGAGTAAAACCCCAAAAGTCCTAAGGTCAACTTATCTGACAATTTTTTATTCAAGAGATGAGGAAGTACTGATCCTGTGTGGGGTAAGCACTGCTGCAGCTCAGGCCTTCTCTAGCTGGTTGCGTACTGCCTGGGTCTACATATATGTTGGACCTGACAGGGTAGACAGTTACAACAGTAGTTATAAAAAGTAATATTCCTTGTAACCATTCTTGGTGTGTTCATTATTAAGCTTGTGGTGGGCTCCTTCTTAAGGGGTCCTGTCCTCAACCTTTCCCTCACAGTTCTTGGAACCAGTAGCTGGCTATAAAGAGAGGCAAAAGCTCCTCCATTGCTTCATCTACCATTGCATCATCCTTAGCGGGGGCTTTAAAGTCACCTCAGAAGCTACCAGGAAGCTACTGGGATAGCAGCATCATTTGCTATTGTCTTGCTGTATGTAGCAGATGGAAGGAGTGAGCTTGGTTGTCAATTGCTGCTACTAATGAGTGGTTGCATGTTCTTCCCCCATTAGCCCTGCTCAGAGACATCTGTGTGATTTGCTCTCTGATGCCATGATCATCTCACCAGCTGTGTAGCTGTCTTGTCTGGATCATGGAGGCATTTAGTCTTGATTGAGGTACATTTACATTTGTGGGTAAACTCTTCCCATCTAACTTCACAAGTGATAGGAAAGGCAGGGTAGACCATGTGTGAATAGAAGATGCCCTAAAGTTGCTGTAGTCTCATGCCAAATATTTTTTTAAACCCTCAGTATTTCTTTAAATCCTCCAGTTTACTGGAACCATTGGAAACCTGTCACTACAGTTCACAAAAAGTTTCATTTCTGAAATGTAACCGAATTTAGAAGAAAAATGAACTCCAGTGGAAGATGAGACCTGAAACCTGGGTGGAATGGTGAACTGGGTCAGTTCTCATAAGAATATAACGTATGAACTGAGAGTGAGTAAGGATATACAAGAATGGACCTGGCAGAAACGGAAAAGTCTGAGGTAGCAGAGAAAGGTAACAATAAAAGAAATAGCTATAAGAACGAGGGAAAATAAATAGAAAATGTAGGAACAGGGGAAGACAAAGAGATGAGGAGGAATAAACAAAATATCTGCAATTTGGGTTAGCATTTTATCTAAAGGCCTGTGTTTTGCTCGTAGAAACAAGATGGAAAAGGCTGATGCAGGCGTCTCTCTTATTTTTAGTACTTCCTATTTTCCTAGGTGCTTTATTTTGGATCTCATGGTTTACGATATTGGAGCAGGGGTATGGAAGATACGATGATCCATTGCTTAACATTGCTTCAGTGTAGATGGCAGTAACGGCATAGAGCAGTAGTAGCTTCCTTCTGGTTTGGCAGCCTCTAAAATCTTGTCTGCACCAGTGCAAAGGCCTCTAAAAGGTGCAGGAAAATAGAGGATAGTCCCACAGTGCTGCCAGACTTCTCTCGCTCTAAGGTTATGGGTGGGTGGGGGTGTGTCTGTCAAATATTTTTCAGATACCTTTTGGAGAAATAGCAGCTGGTACAGGTGCCAAGACAGAACTGACTGGGCTGTGCTGCTCCTGTAGCAGAGAATGGTTCCCCAGGGTGGAGGAGATAACACTCACAAACTCAGGGTGACCTCAGTTTTGGAGGAAAGGCATGAAAATGCCTATAGTCAACCATGTCTCTCCTCCCAAGGGTGCCTTGTCTCACATTGCTCACTCGTTTATATTTCAGCAGCACATTAGTTTTTAAAAATGAACCCCTCCCTGCTTGCATGGCAGAGTGTACTTTTTGCCAGAAACACATGTGGAGATGTGTGCAGTAGCTAGGCGTACAGAGTGCAGTAGGGAGAGCAAAGGGGCTGCTGTGCTGGGCAAAGTACATTAAATACTGTGATTGATTAAGAGCTACCTCTTCTCCCTCCCTGAAACTGTGGCAGTAACACACCTCCTTAACTTCATCAGTCTCTTGTTACCTTGCATCACCCCTAAAGCAAGGCAGCCCTGGAATACCACAGAAATAGTCCAGAGCTGGATAAATTTGCCTGCTCCCAAGCCTAGGTGGAACAGGATCACTTAATTCACACTTTTCCGCATTCTTATCGCTCCCCATCACATAAGCTTGTCTGTGCTTGCAGCAGTGCTGGCTGCGCTGTCTGCGGCTGACCGCTGCAACAGGCAGGCAAGGGATAAGCTGTAATATCAGCTCATCTTCAGTGGCTCGGAGTTGTAACAGTGGTAGAAACCAAACAAAATTCCCATTTCCCCTTCTCCAGAGTGATACTTGGATTTGCCATGCTGCTCTAATCCAACATACCTGGTATCCAGCAACAGATGTGGGGGAACCAGTTTCAGAGGGAGGGCGGCGAAACAGAGTGAGCCAACTTTTGCCAAGCTGGGGTTAGGGATATTGCAAGCAGAGGAGGATTTCATCCTGATCTCTGCAGTTATCTGTTGTCATGCCAGAGATGTAATTTGATGATGCCCATTAAAAAATATATAATAGTTGGTATGTAATACAATATATACAGAATATGTGACCTGCAGCTAGATGCCATTTCTCATGTAATAAATTTTATTGATGATTTTGGGATTTTTTTCTCTACTATTCTTTCTTCATACTTTTATCAAAAAAGTCATAATAAAGCCTTTTAAAAGCCATAGATGGATATTTTTCACTAAAAGTCCTGCAAGTTCCAGAGGGGAAAATAGGTTTAGGCAAAGAAGTGGCAGGTTTGGGGGTTTTTGGTTATTATTCTTCTGAAAAACAAAAGCTATCTCAAATTTTTAATGCAATTTCAAAGTAAATATGGAAATAAATAATCTTGTAGTCTCTCTCCAATGGTTTTTCCTCTAAATCATTTTATCATGCTACATTCTGACTTTGTGCAGTCCTTTTTAAGATCTAAATAAGTCATATATGTAGAGGTACAAAGTCTGGATTTGACAGTCCTACTATAGGGTGTGCTTCCGTATCATCGTATAACAATGTATACTGTTTAGGAAAAAAATTACTCATGCTTTTAAAATGTCCTCCTAAGTCCAGACTGTGGCTGCCTGAATTTCAGAGGCTGACTGCTCCCATCCTGCTATGTTTCCTCCTCAATTTAAATTTTACCTCGGTACAGTTCAGGAGGCCCCCTGTTCTACATAAATAACAGATAAATTGACAAGACAACCTTGACCAGTTGCAGCCTCATCTCCTGACGGTGCAGGGAAATAAGAACTGCCCTCATTTAAAGTAGATGCAGGCTGAGGACTGTGGGGTACGAACTGTTGAGTTTTAGTCCTAGACGGGATTAAATCCTGGACTCTCCATCACCTTGATCAAACTGCTGATGAAGGGGATTTTCAGGGGTGTGAAAGACAGTCAGACATCCCTCTGTGATTGAAAAGCTGGGGAGTTCACCATTTTATGGTCCTTTGTGCTCCAAGTCCCCCTGCCTCAGTGTCTCTCAGTCTCCAGTGATGGCTTGTGTCCTCCCTGTCCCGCTACACTGCGGGGGGTATTTGGGAGTTCATGGCTGGAGGCTGAACTATCACTAAAGCTCTCCCTGTTAGGATGGCTTTGGATAGTGGCGCTTAGCCCCTAAATGCTCTCCTTTCCGGAGCAGCTGTGTGCATAATCTTTCAGCATGGAACAAAGAATTAATTCTTCTGATAGCTCCCCTTGATCTGAGAGCGTGCCCATCTGATTTTTTTGGAGGGGAGAGGAAGATGGGCCATGTGACAGGAGCCAGCAACATATGCTCCCAACACTCAGGCGCATTCGCTACTTTTAGGAAAGCTGGGGAGCAGCAATTAGCTGGCATGGGCAGCACTCTTAAGGGGTGCGGGCTCTACTCCTGTAATACATTCCTTTCTTAATGCAACTTGATGTAGATAGAGCGGGGGGCCTATCAGGTGTGAAAAGCCCTGCTGCTCCTGGCTTGGAGTGGCCTCCAGACAGCGATTTGGCGACGTCAATCTAGTCATGCTTGATTTGGGCACTTAACGCGGTAAAGCAGGATCCCTCTCCCCCCGATCAACTTCTCAATTAGCAAGCTGCCTCCTGTAACGGCCTTGTTTCACAATCCCTCCGGGCTGCTTCAGGGGTCATTAGGGTGAGAAAACTCTGGTGCGAGCTCCAGCTCCTGCCAAGGCGAGGGGAGCGGAGAGATTTCCTAAATACATATAACCCTTTTTCAAGTTGTTTGCTTTCATGGGATTGATTCGTGGCACATTAAGAAGCTTAAGGCTTCGGTATCTTCTTTAAACTGCCCACCTTATCGCCTTTACAGCTGACAGTTTCCTGACAGACAGAGTGTAGGCAGAGATAACTAGTAGGTTAGTACATACATATATATATATTACATACAAATATTATATACGATGCTTGGTATTTTCTGCTTATAAAGGGGACGGGGGGAGCTTATCGTTTGTAGTCTCTGTGGTTTTGGTTAAAGAGCAGCCACTGCGAGCAGTCACTAATTTTAACGGCGGATCTGGAGAGGTATACGGGGGGTGCCGATACCCAGCTGCAGTCAGCGTAAAATAATAAATAGGCAAATTTATGGCCTCGTCTCCCAAATTTCTTTCCTTTCTTTATTAGAGAGCAAACTATTGTTACATTAAATATTCAAACTACACAAAAATCTCAAGGGCTTTCCTTTCCCACAATGTATTACCAGTATTCATGCATATGAAGAACAGTAACCCATATACAAACGGCACCTTTTTTAATGAGCAATATATGTCAACATGACACCTTCTTATGAAATGCAGCTTTTTAGGTTCTGCCTTTGTGGATGTAATAATTGAGATGTTTCTAATATATGCAGTTACATTACCTGCTTATTGTTTGCGATTTTGTTCCTCTCCTAACTTTATACTGTTTATAATGCTTCTAGCATTTGCCTCAATTCATGCTCAGTTTTATTTAATTAGAAATATAATTTTCTGCTACATTAATTATAAATTTGAGTGAGACATTGGCACAGAATTTCCTCAAGCATTCTTTTCAAAAGAGGAACAAAAATCACAGGGAGTGAGGAAGAAATTATATAACCAGATGCATGTGTAAAAATATCGATACCTTAAAACCTAAACAATTTAATACATACATAGGAGAAAAAATTTATTATTTGTAATTATTTCATTAATACATCTTCTTATTTTAGTGCAATATTTATTGAAACAACTGGCTTAATGCCAGAAAAATATCATGGCAATTTGTCTCAGAATCTGACACATTTTGAAAGCATACTTCTAGAACCAGCCCTAAATGTGCTGAAATCTGAGTTTTGAAAATGGTATTATTTTTAAATCATCATTTCACTGTTTATATTTTGCTTGAAATATTTTTTCCAAAAGGGGTAACATTTTTGTAAGCATGTCAATGATATATAGATACCAGCAATGCATATGCGTGCAGAATGCGATGTATATAGTGTATATGCTTCTTCAAAGTACCCCAATCCTTTGATTTGTACTGTTTAAGGTTTTACTTAAAATTCTGAACACTGTGCAGAGCAGAGCCATTTCAATGGAATACTTCAAATAGTAAGTCCTAAAGGTGACACAACAAAGGAAATACCTTAGATACTGCGGCTTTTATTTATAAAGGAAATGCTCACATAGTCCAATGAAGGAAAACTTTACCTGTTTCCATTTCTATAGGAAGAGCAGTTCTATTAAACCATCGCTTTGTTGCATGAATTTGCAAGCGCATCATGATTTGTATGAGCAGAATGAAATATTTGGATGCCATCTAATGGATTTTCCTAATTTCTAAGTATTTTACTTATTGCAAATATTAAAAAAAAAAAAATTCTTACTCCTTGTGCAGCGCTCATCTTACAGTGGTTTTTATGAAAGAGAAATTCCAAGTACAGGACAAGAAATTACTGTGTTGTATGGTGGGGAAAACATGACTCTTTATTATTCTCTCCCATGGAACTACTTTGCTATTTTTTTTTTACACACATGATTACAGACGTGCACATGCATGCCCATTTAGTTTAGCTCCGCGAGCAAGTTTCCAGAAAGCAAGTGTCTGGTAGTCTGAGAACTATATATCTAAATGTCATTCTTGGACAAATGCTTATGTCAATGAGTAGCTGCTATAAATACTCATATTTTTCGTAGTATCTATCATTCAGGACGCATAAGGGACTTTTGCACACCAAGCTTTCTGTTGTCATTTTAATGCAAACTAAAGGTAGGAAAATTGAGGTGCAAAGGGGGGATATTTGCACAAGTCTACTTAGCAAGGTAGGACAGGGACCAGAGGTGGAGACTTCTTTTCCCTGCTCTAAACATTCACTCCCATTCCCTACCAATTTTTGTAATGTAAAAAATAGGACCATACCTTGACATTCCTAGTAGTCCCTTTGATAACTGCTGGGCACAGCACACCCCCTCAGCTTAAAAGAACTAGGCTGGCATGAGAAGCTAGGGCTTTGCAGAGATACGGCGATACACGGGCTCGGGAAATGTTACCAGTTTGGAGCTCACAATGCCACGTATCATCTTCTGTCTGTTATATGTATGCTCTTTTACAGCTCGAACCATAGCTCTCATTCTCTGGCAAAATCTCCAGGGTGATTCCCATGAGCCATGAGGTTTCTGAGCTGGGGATCACCACCTCAGAAAAAGCAATTCTTCCCACATGTTTGTTGTGTTCCTGGATACATATCTCCTAGCAAAACAAGATGTAGCAACACGATGAGAACCTTGTGGCTGTACTTCCTACCTAAGCACATCTTTGCCTACAGCATTATGGCATGAAAGAGACTGCTAATGATTCTTAAATGTTCATTACTGAAGATCTTCTCCCAGAATATTCTTCTCACCTTGAATGACCCATGTGTTGAATTTTAACTAAGGGAAGCCATGATAGTAAGTCTGTCATGATGCTGGCTTTTTTTTCCTCTCCAACTCTTAAAAGCCTTTTATTATAGGACTGCTTAAGGCATTCTTCAATTAGTATGTGCTGTATTGTGGCTCGAACAGCTGTTTACCATTTAATAAAGCATGGCATAATTTATTTTCAGAGTCTAGCAACCGTCTTCGCTATTGCACCAGGGGAGAAACACAGTAACTGCATTGTTCACAGCACTGATGAAAGAACTATAGACTTTATTATATGACCTCATAGAACTATTAACTTACCCCCCACTTCTATTTCAATATGTATTTACCTGACAGTCTGTGCATTGATTTCTTACCCAGAGGTTCTACATTCTCAGTCACCTCTGGGGCAAAATGAAAAATGTCTGTGTTTTATGTCCCTCACATTAGGCAGCTAATTATATATTTGTACCTTAATTTCCTTCCCTTCCCCCATCTCCAGGGGCAAACTCAGTATACACCAGTTAGACCTTTTCTACTTAGTCATTGGAGAAATAATAGAGTTGTTGGGAAATGGTAGGAGCTTGACCACTGCTCATTAGGGGTCTTTGTGTTCATTTGAGTCCTTTTCTTCCTACATCCCTCCTTCCCTGTTTAGCTCTAGGAGGAGAGGGAAATGAATCTGACATATACCTTAGAAGAATCTCTGGTGAATTCTGCTTCCTCTGCAGCAATGTGGAGCTATATGCCGTTGTAGGGCAGGTGACAAACCCCCCCACATCCTTGCAGCAAGTGTCACTGTTTCACTCCTAGGAGGACCTGCAGGTCTTCTGCACCACCTGACATCAGCTGAATGGCGTTACCACAAGGACAGATGACTGCTGCATGGAGCAGCATCCATGTGGCAGGGAAGCATGACTCTATTGTAGGCACCATAGTGAAGGTCTTCCCTGAGAGGGTCTCCCCTCCAGCCAGTTCCCAGCAATCTTGTTGAGCTACTGCTGAACCATCTTTAAGATTATTTCTTCAGGTAAGAAGAAGGGAGGGCAGGTGCCAAACAGAGCTCAGCAATGCTTTGTCACGACAAAAAGGTACAAGTACAGGCCTGAGTGATATCCATATCATGCAGTACATGGCACAAAGTCCTACAGTAGCTTCCAGATCTAGAAGCAGTGTAGACGCATCTAAGTGGCAGTGCAAGCAGCTAGTTAGCTGGGCTGTGAACGTAATTAGTCCTGGTGGAGTGCTACGCAGACATAGCTGCAGCACTTTGCCAACCCTGAACTGTACCACTGTGCTGTGCCAGTTAGATCTACCCCTGGGCTGGGAACCAGCTTGGGATATTGCATTCGTATTCCTATTTGAGTTGGGGCATTAAATTTGATTTTAAGTTGCTTGAGTTTGACAATGAAAATACGGCAGCTGAGTATCTGCAAATTTTTAGATTCAGTCTGTGCATGTAGATGGATTTATATGCATGATTTAAAGTAAAGCACGTGTAGAAAGATGAAGTTTATATGGTTGCTTTGTAGAAATGGGTGTAATATTGATGTTGACTTTACTGGTAGAAGTTTAAGGATGTCATGATGCATGAGTGGTGGTGCAAAGCAGAGCCCTGAGTGCTTTGGGAGGTCATTTTTAACTTGAATTTATTTCCAAAATATCAGGCATAGATCATTGTGCACTGTGCACAATCATCCATGCTTTTCATCTGAGTCAATCAGAGTGGTTAAAGAAAATTTAAAATGGAACAAAATTGTAACTTGATTAAAAGCAGGTAGTAAATTAGGCCAGAACACTCCTTAAAATTGCATTTTAGCTTTAAACTGAAAGTTTGATGATCTGACTGCATGACAGAAGGGATAGGGTAGCACACAGTGTAGCTGTATTTGCTTCTATGATTAACAAGGGTTTTTAAAAATTGTGTGATTTAGGCTTCAGAGTTAACATTCCATTGACCAAACAACAAAATTCCCAACTCCTAGAGCTTTTTCAAACTATAGATTTAGAAAAGTGATATTACATCCATAATGCCTGGTCATGCTTCAAATTTTTTGAGCCAAAATTAAGGCTGGTAATACTTACTTGAAATGAAAGCTTTGATTGTTTCACAGAACGCAAATAACCTGATTAGGGAAGGATATAGAGGTAAATCTATATTTTGTTTTGAATGTCTGGTTTGGAGGTGTTTGAAAATGGAATTCATCCATGTTAACTTTACATAAAGAATTCTTTCATGTAGTCTGCACAGAAAGAAAGGCTCAGTTTCATGAACTTCAGTAGGCATGGGACAGAGTTTGGCAAAGTTTACTCCACACAGATGGAACAAACTGGGAGTCTGCACTAAGGGGAACAGCTCAGCTACGTTAAATTACATTCCACAGTGATGAGGGCAATACATAAACCCCAGGTACAAAAAGATAAAAAGAACCCAACCCTGCATTTACTATTGGACTTCAACTTACATGCAGTTATTTTATAGTAGTTGTACACAGTAGAACAATGTGAGAAATAGCAGCTTCACCTGCGAGAGGTTTGCTCCTCCTATTTTTAGTGTGCAGATCATGCTGCAGATACACAAGTGCTAAACATCACACACGCCCAACCGAAGCCAGATGGGCTTTCTCATATTCCCAGGTTAGCTAAACATGAAAGCAAAACACACTCAGACAAGTAGTGTGTGACTGCGCTGCCAGGCTACAGCCATGCTCTACTGTCATGTTTCCATCTGCCCGCCATCCAGCTACCAACTTAAATTTTTAGTAGCAAGGGCCCTGGAGATGTACCGCAGCTCATCCTCAGCAAAGTGGAGCTGCCTTTGTAGGTGGCGCATGCTGAGTATCCTTACAAACAGTGTTAGGAATAGCAGCATACTTCCAATGTCAAGTTAATTCTTCAGTGTCTGAGTTTGCTTTTGAAATAAAAAGAAGGGTACTGAGGTGAAAAGGTCTCTCTGCTTTAGTTTGGCAAAACTAACCCTTTTTCCACAGCATTACCAAACAAGGCAAACACTGAATCAGGCTTTTATTTTAGTAGACATTTAACCACGCTTCAGCAATTGTGTTTGAATGCCTTCTTTAACATGCTTAAACTAACTGGACTGGTTTTTTTACATTCTTTTTCTTCATCTTTTTTGCAGTACCTAGAGTCAAGGACAGGGTTTTAAGCTGATGTGGATAGGCATCTAAACCATGTTATCCAGCTGTTCCCATGTTATGATACTTGCAATTTTACATTTTCTAAAATCATTCAGCGCCCAGAGAGCTGAGCTTTCATAGAAATCTGGCCACCTCACCTGCAGCTGCGAATTGCTGGAAATCTAGCTGAAAGCTCAGTGCTTCGATCTGTTGTGTATGCTGGTTTGCATCTTCATAGCATTCCCCTCTTTGGACACCCCAGTTTTGTCAAGAAAAGTTTTTAAAAGAGAGGAATTTAGACAAGGACGTATAAGCAGCAATAAGGATACAGGAGAGAAACCAGAATTGCTTCAAAAGTGGCCGTTTTCTCCTGTGTTCAGTCTGTTTCCCATGTTTTTCCTTCCTTTCTAAGAAGTCTCCTTTTTACTGGGCCCTGCTGATTGCTGGACCAGAGTTAATTTAAGCAGAGACCAGAAGTCTTCTACTGGGTACTAGTGAGCACAGTCAGGAGGTCTGTGGATGAGCAGAGTGAATGGGAACTCTCTGCTCTTGTTTTCATGCACTTGCATGGTTTAACTTCAGTAGGCAAATTGGGGCAGCTTCTCCTCTCCCCTTGGCATGTTTCATTTTCAATGAGCATTTAGAAAGCAATCCCAGGGAACAGAGGATGGGTGGGAGTGAAATAAGTTTTCCAGGCATTCATAAAAATGTATGTGGGACAAATTTACCCGCTTCCTTTCTCTACAATTTGGCAGGGAGGATTTTCAAAAATATCTTGTGGGAAGTAAGAGAATATAGACTATTTCAAGCCAGGAGTACTTGTGTTCCTAAGTCACTTAGAAACTTCTAAGAAATCTCTGTCTAATAATCTAAATAATACTCAGCATATAAAAATTACATGTTCACTAAAACTGTGCTTTTCGATGTGCTTTGTAATCTAGATTCTTTTATGTGGCTTTATGATTCTCCAAATAGAATCTTATGCTGTCTGAAATATTTGCTAAGGGCCAAATTCTGGCTTTCAATGCATACAGCTTGAATTGAAATCCTGAATAATACACAAACCTGCTAGGAAAAAAAAAGCTGATTGTCTGTTTCAGTAAATGTCTGATTACATTTAAAACAGTGTGTGTGTATTATTTTGATCCCTCATGAACTGTGAAGAACAGAGGTTTGAAAGTAGCATTTCAATTTTTTATAGAAACAGTATCTAGCAGGGATATTACAATGTGAAGATTAGGTCTCACCTCCTTGTAACGAATAAATTAAGACGAAAATTAAGTGAGTTGCCAGGGTCATCCACTCAGTTTAGAGTTTAGGTTTAGAACCCAGCTCCCACATGCATATTTTTTCCTAATGAACCTAGTTAACCCAGTAGTGAGAATGAGGAGAAAAAATAATTTGAATCTATGTGAAACTATCCATAATTACTGTGCTGCAGGAGAAATGCCATTTAATGTCTGCTTTGTCATTCCTTATTCTTGAAATGTTTTTTCTCCTTCGCTTTTTGTTGTGCAAACATACATTTTGTACTCCTAGATGTCTTATCCAAATTACTCAACGTTTTAATATAAAATTAAAGTAGGCAAAAGAGTGCTGTTGGTAGCAAGTCAATAGATCTTACAGAGAACAGTTGTCAAACAAGAACAGTAAAAAGGAGGGGGCTTTTTGGAGTAGCTGTAACCAAAAACTTTTAATCCTAAATATTGTGGAAGTCCCACGTAATTTGTCAGGGAATTATGGCCCAAATCAGTTTCGTCTCAGCACGTATGCAGTTATGCTTAAAGAGGCAGTTGTGTGATGGAGCATTTCTAAGGTAACAATGAGAACCAGGTGCCCCCTCCTTAATTTGGGAATCACCCAAAATCTGTGGAAGATGATGGAAATTGGTGTCAATGTGGTAAATTGGGTTCCTCTAGAAAGCACATACTTCATAAGTATAGTGTAGTTCAGTCAAATTCCTGCTCTTTTGTGTATCTATTCACTCTTCCTTTTCTCTCTTTTTCTGGTCTTTCACCTCCTAACTTTTTCCCTTTTCTCATCTCTCAGTATTTAACCTTCAGTTTTCTGTTTAGTAAACCTACCGAAGAAGAATCTATAGCCTGGTGCTTAATCACACTTTTTGCTGCTCAAAATGTCAGGTTTGGGTTGTTTGTAGAAGAGCTTCTGCATGTCTTTCATTTTTTAGCTCTGTGCAGGATGTTCTGTACCGATCAAATCCATTAAGAATGAAAGCTTTTGTTGTGGCTGATTGTTCTAACCTCTGTTGTGGTATATATGGCATAAATAGAAGATTTTAAATCTTGGTTCATAATATCAGGAGAAGAGATCTGTCCTCGTACTTTTAAATTTTCTCATCCTTTCTTCCTAGGTGAAATCAGTAAAGATGAGTTTTCTAATCTGTTGAGCTAGCTAGGGCATAATCTACCTACCTGTTAAGTAGGTGTGAGTGAGTTTAAACTTTCTATTACCACAGAGAAAATGGTAAATAAAGCACAGAATGGTACCAGGCAGCTGCAAGTAGTAGTAGAAGTGAAATCCTTGCTGCTTTTTTTGTAAAATAAAGCAAGAGACTGTAGCTCCGTGCATCAGTTGCAACTAAGAGCCTGTCAAGAAACTATTTATTCTCTCCAGTGGTAAAATTTGTGTTTTAGAAACTTGTTTGTGTAACAGGTTTGAAGAGGGGAGGAAAACAAAACAGTATATGGAGAGTTGAGTGCACATACTCCTGTACAAAGGAGTACATGAAGGTGGCTCCTGACTGACCTCTTGATCCTTGGACAAAACTGAGGAGAAAGTCTAACAAATGCATCGTTTTGCAGTAAATTAGATCAGATTTCCGCATCTCCGCACTCAGTCTGTGAGCTGACAGTTCAGTAAAATGTTCCCTTGTAAGGTTCACCCTCTTAGGAAAAGGGGCAATAATTCATCATTAGAATTTCAGAGTCCAGGTGTAGATGAAAACTGATGGAGCCTCCAGCGAGGCAGGGAAAGTGCACAGAAGAAGAAAATTTTATCTGAAGCCTAATTCCCTGGTTACAGCAGAGAATAATTAAGATAATATTGCTTCAAGAGTTCTTTAATGATTAAAAATCACATATGCAGAATCCATAAATTGGAGGGCAACAAATTGGAAGGATACAGCGTCGGAAATCTGCTTTGTGTACGTTGTAGCGGGAAGCACACCGGTGGCACAACAGCAGCCTGGGCAGCCACAGGAGACCAGGCCCATTCCAAGGACTTTGTTTAGATGCAACAAATCATTTGTCTGTTATTAACCCAGAGCTTGTAATTATGCAGATTGCCATAGATTTTCCTGGGCCTGGAAGTGAGATTGAGGGTTGTTCACACTATAGCAGGCAGCTCAGGGCTGGCCATGCATTACTGAACTTGCCACATTTATCATGTTGACTGATGGCAGCAGAAGCAGGTCTCAGGTCCCAGTGGTTAATGTAGTGGGTAATTAACTGTCATTTGCCTAGTAATAGGCTGATGATCAATGGTTTGTGTGGAAACAAATTCTAATCAGGTAGCTGATAAATGCTCAGGGAGCGAGAGCAATTGAAATTGGGGGAAACTATGTCCAGAATTTCAAAATGGCAATGTGGGGTTTTTATTATTATTATTAATGGGAGAAAACTATGTTCTTCATATAAACAGCTTTATCCAAAATTAACAATAGCTAATATAAATCTCACATATTTGTTTTGTGTGTGGTTGGGAAGAAGTAACAGCAAGGAGGGCCTCTTTCCCTTTGCATAATTGAAAAATTTTAATGTATCTGGTGCCCAGCTGAAGCAGCTTCTGTGGGGGTCTCTCATTTCAGGACTGTAGAAATCTGCACATAGTGGACTCTGGTGCAGTAAATCTCCATCCTCCACAGAGCTGAATGACAATTCCAAATTGTTTCACTGCTCTGCAACATGCACACTGCAATCCTAGCCGTAATGGATTTCCACTTTCGCATGCACACAGACACACCTCTGTGAAGAGGACGTGGCTGTGGAAGGTGACACAGCCTGCACATAGCACCCTCTCCCACAAGGGGCTTGAGCTGAGTTTCAGTTTATCTGTTGCACCTAAACTACATAAGCATTGAGGTGCTGTTTGATCCCTCCACACTGAGCTTGAAGGCCATGGGACTGCCCTCATGCTTGTGTCTAAATGTTGCTGTTGTAGAGCCTTAAAGACTGACTTTCCTTTTACTGTAACCATATAGCGTAGAAGTGCCATGTACCTACATAGTCCTTACTCAGTACCTTTTGCAGTCTGGTCTGCTTTTCTCATAAAACTAAACTTCCATGATCTCCATCACAGATGTGAAGGAAAGCAGAGCTGGAACTTTGGTCTGTGGGTATTGTCTTTTGTAAAGCCAGCCAAAAGCTATGAAAGGCAACTAAGTCTTGTGTTCTTCTTACAGATGAGGAATGAAAGTCTGAGTGGGACTTAGGTAACCTTGGCAAAACTGAAGATAGAACTGAAACTGAATGTTTTACAAAGGGAGTATTTATAATCTGTTTAAATAATCTATAATTATAGTAATCAAATTTAACAGAACTAGAAGTTGACTTGAGTCATTCTAACAAGGGCTAACGAGGATGTCCTGTCCCAGCATTTTTCCCCTTGATCACAGTAACCCCAGCATCTCAGATAGGAGAAAAAGGGTCACAACTTTAAAAACAAACAAGCCTATTATGTAGGCAGCACACCTTAAGTAGAAGCAGAAGGTAAAAGTATTTGGAATTAAGCAGTCTTGTTGGTAACCCATGAAATTCAGTAAAATGGAGGGATGTGATTAAAAAAAAAAAAAGCGTTCATTTTTATGTTACCAAACTGAATTTTCTACAGAGCACCTTTGAATTCATTAGTTTAGAACTGCTTTTAATTTGGTGTTTCCCTTGAGAGCCATTATATTTTTCTGCTGTCAGCCTGATGTTGAGGAAAAAAAGAAAACTGGCAGATGTGGCGTTTTCATCTAGTGTGCTTCATAGTTAAAAACAGCCTTAACTGCTATGCACAAGCAGAGCATTACTTTTAATAATCCATCACAACTATTAAGTAGTTTAAATAAACTTAGTTTCAAAGACTGCTGCCATGTAGAGCTAACGTATTTTTTCTTGTTCATTATAATCCTTCTGTGTCACAAAAGGATGCATATGTATGTTTGGTTTTTTTTGTAATACACCCACTTGAAAAGTATTGAAAAATCTTTAACAAAGAGAATTAAAAGAAAATTTATATAGATGTCTGGCAAAAACAGCATTTCATGTTGTTCTTACAGTATTTTATACTTCTACTCCTGATGTGACTATATATAGTTTACAGCCTCATTTACTTTAATGTGCTACCTGAATAACATAATCATAGCAATAACTATGGTATAGGGTTGTAAGGTGCATGAACTGCTAATGCTTTCTGATGATTTAAATGACTTGTTCATAAAATGTTCTTTTAATAATAGTGGTAAAGCTTTTAGCACTAGATGTCAAAAATGCAAAGAATATTGGCTTTTTCAAGTGTTATTTCTTTTCTAGCTAAAGTGTGTTTTAATAATAAATAGCACTGAAAGCCAAGGTTATGTGGCTCTCGTCTGTACAGCAGGATCCGAGCAGAAGACTCTTCCCGCCTATGCAAACAGCTTGACCTCTGTCTGCACAGTTATGTAACATCGCTAATGTGTTTACTATTTCTTTGTTTAGTTTAACAAGATGTTTCTTTTATCAGGAAAGGTCAGTATAACCTGCAGAAAAAAATAACATCACAATAGGTGCAATATTAGTCTGTCACTGCTTCATAAAGCTCTCTCCGGCAAAAAGGACTATGCCTTATATTGTAAATTGAGCAGGCTTGTACCACCAAAGACCAGCCTTTCCAAAGGAGAGTGTGCTGGGGAGTCAACTAAAGGCCAGACAACTGCTGGGGGCAGGGAAGTTAAAAAACAGGAAGTGTGGTTTTCTTTTCAGTTAAGTGTCTTCAGGAATATTTCTTTCTCTATCTACAGGTTATTTGGTGTTACAGGAAACTGTGCTGCCTGCAGTAAGCTCATACCTGCTTTTGAGATGGTGATGAGAGCAAAGGACAATGTTTATCACCTGGACTGTTTTGCATGTCAACTTTGTAATCAGAGGTAAGAGAATTTCTTGGGTCTGTTCCATAAGCTAAGTGCTAATTCGGCACGGGTGCAGGCATACATTCAAGTGAAGAGGAAACACCTACCAGTAATGGAAACCCAAAACTGAGATTAAGACCTGGATACTTTTCCTGGGACTGATCTAGAACATCTTGCATGACCTTGGCCAGAAAACTTTTTTGTGCCTCAAATCCTGCATCAACAAAAAAGAATAATGTTACTTCCTTTCCTTCAAAAGGCTGTCTGTCAAGTTTAATTAACTAATATTTATAAAGGACTTTGAGATTCTTTTCTGCAGAAGAGCATACCAGTATCTTTTATCATTATTACATTAATTTCACTTTAAATCTTAATTTTTATCACATGTATTTCTTTGAAAGTACATGTTGTTTCTTCCTGTTGCCAGAACCATAATAATTTAAATTTAAAAGATGTTGCTCCCACCATTTTCTCTGTAGCAGCATTGGACTTCTTATGCCATATTTTTCTTTCAATATCCTAACTGTATGTTATAAAGGTTCCAAGGATCCAAACCTGACACTTTGTTCTGAAGCATCACCCATATGGTACAGTTGCAGAACGAATGTCAAAAATGGTAAAATTGTAGCAATTGAATCTTTCAGTGGTGAATACAGCTGAACTTGCAGCAACTACATGCAGAGTAGTGGCCAAATCTTGTCAGAGATTTCACCAAGAGCTCCATTTCTGACTCCACAAGAGCTGCTAGCAGCTTTGCCAGAGAATTCTATGAGGTCTAGGAAATGAAAGAACCAATTATGTCTGCTCCTTAATGTACATACTATATTCAGTTATTTTTCAGTTATTACATGATCCTATTTAGAGTTTTATAGTGTTCATATTTTTTTCATTTTCAGATGGGAAGAAACACAAGATGAACATTTCTAGGGAAGTCACAAAAAATTAGGAAGATAATAGTCTAACACAACAAAGTTAGATACAGCTCTGAATAAGCTTTGCTAACTCACCTTGTCCTACAGTGTATTATTTTGTAACACTGTAGTAATTTAAAAATCAAACATCCCTAAAGAACCATAAAATGTACAGCTGCTAATAAGTATAGCACACTACAATTATGCTCTTTAAAAAAGCCAAATTGACCTTTTTCATCATGTTGCATGGGAAATTAAAATACCAGGCAAGTAATAACCAGTGCTTAAACTATATAATAATGCAAAGTAATTATAGGTTCTAATGCTATTTAAAGTCCTATATCAATTTTGTCTTGCCACAGAACTAAAAGGCTGTACTCTGAGTAAGGCAGACAGAGCCTCCATAGTGCTCACTTAAGTCAGACACATGTACACTCCTAGGTTTTGTTTCTTAAAACCCTTCACATCCCTGTTTTTTTCAAACCACAGTTCTAGTATCATTATTAAACTGCCTAATATATTTCTGTTGTTCGCTTCATTTATTACATGCCATAATGGGGCTGCGTATCTTTAGTGTTGGTTATGCACAATTAGCACTTAGTTATTGTCTTGTCACTTCAGCCCATACAAGACAAACTTCTTTAATGTAAGAAGTCAGCTAATCTTCATCAGTCAAGCAAGGCAGACAGTGTTTGTTACCCTGAGTGCGAAAGATTTTCATCATAGTTAGCACTCTTAGATCTGAGGAAGTGAATTTTTTCTTCCCCCCCCACAAAAGCAAAGCTGTTGGGATTATTTTTAATATTCCTCTTTTACCACTACAAGGGTGAACTATGTACAATTTCACTTTGCAGCTAATACACATTGTACTGTGCCCTAGGGCCACTGATCCCCCTGGAAAAGTGCTGTTAGGTGCTTCCGAAACAGAGCTTTCCTGGAATATTTAATAATTCTTGGGCTTGTCATTCCTGAGCCTTCAATCTGGTCTTTTATTTGATTTTTACTTTGCATGTAGTTTGGGTGAAGTGTTGCTGAAACAGTCTTACAGGAGTCAGGCTGGGAAAAAAAGAATTGACTTACCTGAGATACAGTCTAGTTCATCTGGTCAAAACAGGGAGCAGTTCCAGAAGTTTCAAAGAATTTCCGAAATTCTCAAAAGTGGCACTAATCCTGATGATATTGCAACAGCTCTCATGGAGCCTAATAAAACAGACTGCCCAAGGGTACATTTCTCCCTCACAATATGGGGCTACTGGCAATCTGAAGAATTTTGTTGTTTTTTATAATAAATGCTACTTCATGGATGCTCCAACATAGCTCTTCTGTGGTTCCTATAGCAAAGCATCCTACTGACTACATTCTCTCATTAATAAATAGCTTTAAATCTTCTGGTTTTCATTACTTGTATAACTATAAAAATTAGAAATGCGAGATGCCTGACCCATCACCAGTTCTGGAGTTTTTTTACATCTGCTATGAAACCACTTTTTCTTTCCTTTTAAATAGAATAATCTTGTCAATCACAATGCCATTATTAATTTCTGGTGCCCTTCTCGGGATCCTTTTTTCTTCCTCTAGTTAAGCTAATCAAAACCAAACAGCAGATTCTGAGTAAGCATGTGTTTATAAGATAGCAGTTTAATTTTCTTTATTTATTCCATGCTGCCCCTTTGTATGCGAAATAATGTTGTTAAGATTTTTTAGATCTGTTCTTTCCTTTCACTCCATGTGACTGCTTCACTATTGCAAGACCTGTATGTTTGACCTTATTCCCCACCTTCACTTTCTCTTCCACCATTAAGCTTTAAATCCTTTGAGTTGTTCTTTATATCTATAAAAGTACAACATATCTGGAGTACTACTGCAGAGTATATAATGCTCTCTGTTACATTCCATATTTCAGATTTTCAGTGATCATCTACCATTTAGGTTTTTTCCTAACAGAATATATACAATGTTCATGAGTAGACTAAATTGTTTCTTCAGTTTGCATTATGTTATTTTGACTGATCTTGCATTGCCCTAGCTATGACTGTCTATGACTACTAGCATAAAGTCTGGCCCACTTAACAGGCAATTCATTCTGTTTATTCTATTAAAACACATACAAACGTGAAACTAGCCAATCAGATTAAAGCTTGCCATACTGAGTAAGTTTTGTGTGTGTGTGTGTGCATGC
>JAVSBS010002489.1:0-17064 GCA_033124195.1 Coracias cyanogaster | reverse complement strand
ATTGTCTTTGCCAACACTGAGTTTCTTCTGACATTCTGTTCCTGGTTGCTCCTTCCAGTCCCTTCTGTCTTCCAAGCTAGCTAATAATTACATTAACTCATATCACAACGATCCTTGGGGCAGCCTGTTCTCTGAGCTTGCTATTGCAGGACCCTCATATTCCTACCCTTTAAATAGCTGATCCTGGCCCTGTGAAAGAGAGGCCTGCACATTTTTGCCTAGTGCTTTTTTGTGAAAGATTCAGTGATTTTTCTGCTTTTATGTACAACTTCACTATTTGCTTTATTATTTGCAAATATCTACAATTCACCATCCATCTCAAGTCTTAGTGTGGATGGTAGTTAGGCTCCCTTGAATTCAGGGCCCTTTTGGTCGGGCCATAAACCTCATCTCTGAACTAACTCGTAATGCGCCTGTCCCCTTTTATTGGCCTCCTGAAGACTATGTTTTCAGAGTGACAAGAAAAATGCATTGTCTCACATACTGTATTCTAGGACGACAGACTGTAGACAGAACTGTAGACGGAATACAGGACTGAAAGAGATCTGAGCCACCAAGCCTAGTCTCTTGGTGTCAAATAGGTACTGCCTCATATTTTCCCTTGATAAGGATTTTCAGCTCTAAGATCTAATTGCTCCGTACAGCCAGTTTTTTACATATTTTCCCCATTTTTTCTTGATACTGATGCTTAAAGCTGTAGAGATTTTGTGAATATTAAGCTCTGCTCCTAGCCTAAAGGTTTTAGCATCCCCTTAACTTTCACGTCTCTGTCCAGCTTACTCCTAATTTGAAGTTTTTCCACCTCCTAACTACCTGAAGAGCTTGGTGACAGTCATCTTAATGGTGTGAGTGCTCCTCTTTCTTCTCTGTAAACGTATTAAACTTCTCCTCAGAAGAATTTCACCTCACATTGTCAGTAGCCTCAATATTGTTAATTTCTGCAGAAAATTTGCAGGAAAAAAAAAATGGAAACCACTGGAAAAATAAACTTGTAAACTGACACTGCCTTTCACACTGTGTCAGGTTGCATGTGTGTGAGGAGCAAAATTGAGTGGATGATCTTACGAGTGGGCTCAGCTGTATCTTTGCCTGACACTTTTAACTACAGTGATGATGTCAGTCTGCCTTTGGCTTTCCCACTTTCTGGAGTTTCTGTGTCCTTCCTTTCACTCTCTTTCGGCTTCTTTAGCAGCTTGTTCCATACTTCTGAGGTATTTTCTCTCTGTTGTTTGAAGTCAGCGCAGGGTATGGTTTAAAACCCCCATCTGCTGTCACGGAGGGGTGTTTAAATCAACGGTTCTATGCTTCTATATGAAACAGCCTTTATTTTAATGGAAACTGGACTGAAAATGGTTACACACTCATTCAAATTGCTGTCCTGATTGTAGCTGTAAACACCTCCAGTATAAACTGTAAAATGCCCACACAATGCTGCCTTTGTTCTCTGTCAAGTGGAGGGGGGTATGCAATGCCAGGGACATCCTTATTTCAAACACCAACATTAGCTTTTTGCATGAGTCATCATTTTATAAATTCAAAAGGCCTTAATACTGTTTATTTTCATTGAGTATCTCTACATTTAGAGTAAAATTTAATACATTTTCCATACCTCTTTAAAAAAAAATAGTAAATGAAAAGCACACCAAGTTGAGGTGTGTCATAGACTGAACTAGGATTCTGTGTGTATATACACTACATAGTACTGGTAAAAATTTACAAACCCAGGCACAGCTTCCACTTTCCAGCCTTTAACAATAAATGGACATTTTGACAGAACTCTAGAAGTAGTAAACCATAAGTGTGGATTGATGAACTGTGATGTAAAAAGAGTAGGTTTTTTCTCTTAGTGATGCATGTAGATAAACATTAATTTGAGCTATACTGGAAACTCAAAGGAGCTTTAGAAAAAAAGAGGAAAGGAGGAAAAGCAGAGGACAAGTTACATCACTGAGTGCACAAAGCAGAGGAGAAGGGTGTGGGTGCGGTAAGCTTGAGCTTTCTTTAACCTAGAGGAAATCAATGAAATACTTCCAGATTTTGTCTCTTTCTACAACAACAAAGATCTGACATTACCGGAGGAGGCACTGCACACAGGCATCTTTGTTCACAGCAATATTTCTCTTAAGAAGTCTTTGGCACCTTGAGATATGTCCTTAATATCTGTTCTGAACAATGAAATAACTGTTTCTCAAAATGGAAGTTTCATACTTCTTGTGACTAGTCTAGGCTCACCTTCCCTTTCCAAACAAGGCAGTAACAGAGGTAATTTTGTAATATAAATGGCCTTCCTTTTGCCATTGTAAAATATGACAGGAGTTCTACAATGTAGGTTAATTGTAATGGTCATTCTACTAATGTCATAGTCGTGTCAAAAGTGGTATTATCAATTTATGGTGGTAAGTCCAATCTGGCATGTTAATGCAGCCTATTGTATATTTGTTCACGTTCATCTTGCATGCCTATTAAGTAAATTGGGTGAGGGTTTTAGGGAAGGCTGAAGACTACCATCTGCCTGCTAGAAGAGTAATAGTCTTGCCTCATTGTATACTCCTAACCCAGTGGCATCTCAATATGCTCCTTGAGTCCGTTTGATATACATTCCCAAATTGTGCCCTGATTTACATTCTATGCCAATTCAAAACAAACAAACAAACAAACAAAAAAACACACACACACAAAAAAAAAAAAACCCAACACTTGCCGGAGGTGGAAGGCTAGGCTTGAATTTACCCTTCCATTTTAAAGCTCAGCTAGGTTTAAATCCTGGAGTGTGCAAGACCAATCTGAAGTCATTGCAAGATTTAGCTCTGTGACTTCAGAAGAGGCTAAATGTGCTTCTGAGAGTCAAATAAGGTTGATAGCGCACGTAGTCCATTTAACTGTCTTGTCTCATTGTACTTGGAAGCTAGCATGCCACATTTATATTTTTCAGCAAAGAGGTGCTTGCCTCTTTGTCACCTAATGAGTGCATAATTCACACATTTAATACCCAGGGGTACATGCAAACCTCACTGTTAGTCTTTGCCAATGTGTTTCATTCACTGAACTTGCATAACATGAAAATGGTTGCAGGATTTGGGCCGTAAATATCACAAGTAACAGGTTTCCCCCAAGGTAGAGAGGATCACCCCCAACATGCAAACACAGGCCCAGAGGAACCCACAGGGTGTCTTACCATGCAGACAGACCCTCAGCCCACAGGTTATCTCATAGCCAAGTGTGTCTAGACAGGCCGCTGGCAGCCTCTCCACAAGACAGCTGTACACTTGGAAGGTAAATGATTTGTGGAACTGTGTATGTTTAAAGCCACTCATGCATAAAGCTGTCAAATGCCATGTTGACATAGGTATAGCATTTTTGGCTCAACATATTAACATAGCAAAAGCAGAAGGCATTGACACTTTTTATTGGGAAGGGTATCCTGACTCCCTTGTGTAGCTGATGCAGTTTAATTCAAACTGTGGCACTTCTCAGGGAGCTGAGAAATAAAATCCTTCAACCAGGATTTTGATGCAAGCAGTGTTGCAGGAAGTCACATGTGAAAGTATCGCTGTGCATATTTTTCATTTACGAAATATTTTAAACAAATCAGTCCACTAAGCTCTGCATATGCTGGAACACAAAGGAATATGTAGCTGCATAACATTCACAGTTCAGAGCTAGTGCTTTCTGCTGGGCGAGCAGAGGTGGTTGTGTCTCCTACTGGTGCCTGGCCCTCGGGGAGAGCCAGCCTGCTGTGCAATAGCCCTCTGATGTAGTGGTCACTGCTGGCCAGACAGTCCCTGCTCAGTCCCCATCAGTAATCCCTGGGCTAACTGTAATGCAGTGACTGATCTCTCACCACCCCTAGCTTCCCCTGTTTTAGTACACATCAATCCATACGTTCCTTTAAGAGAAACTAAGAAGGACTATTTTGTTGGTTTTCTTAAAATGTGACTTCTTTGGGAAAAACATTTTTACATAGTAGTTAAGACTCTTTCTTTTACCTAGTCTGGTAAAATGCACAAAAGAATTGTCGGCATTGTTGATGGAAACTAGAGAAACCACCAAAGAACTTGTTTGTTTCGAGAATTCTGTTTTTCAACACACCCACTCAAAATACTTTTCTGCTGTTAGTAGCCTACTATACCAGGATTGGGGTGGAAAGGATAGCAGGAACCCATAAATTCTATAGAAGAGTCTTGACCATGAATAACATAAAGATTTTGGGATCATTCCATAATCTCTATGTTCAATCAGCAGCAGCAGCAGGCAGTAATCCTACCAAAAAAAAAAGGTCCACAAATAAACAAACCGATTTTCCTTTAAGAGCAGAGCTAATTCTTTTCAATCCACTTTTTTATTACACTATTTTCCCTCTATCTATTTAGCTAGCATAAGGATAAATTTCCAAAGCTACCCAGTTGGAAAATAAATGGGTTCACTGTTTGTCTAGCATTCCAATCTTCACAAATGTAAATCAGTCCAACTGCTACTCATTTAAACCTCCAACTTCACAAAACATTAAAGGAATGCTTTCAATACACAATTTAATCTGTGACAATTCACCAAGATTTCTGCTTGAACATCACTAGAAATTGACTATCTGATAAAGAGAGACCACTATCAGAGGTCAGGCAGGTCAACCTGTGTCATTTACGTAGTATTACTGGATCAGCTACGGCAGGCACCACTATTTGAAGGTTAAATTGTTACAATTAAATACATATACAGCTATTCCCATAGCTACTCTGTTGTTAAATCTACCGTAAACAACACAGGCATTTATATCTGACCCTAATTGTGTCCAAGATGTCACCATTTGGAAATTATACAAAAAAGGACATTATAATCCATTACACATTAAACAATACTTTATGTAGTGAGATCCATAATTAGCTATTAGAAACTGGTTTCATTTATTCATATCAGTGTTAAGGGGTTCATTTAGGTTACTTACTTTCATTTTAATTGGAATAGTGTGAGCAGTGCTTCCCAATATATTTTGTAGCTGGAGAGTTCACTATAAACAAAGGCACGTAACCCTGCCAAGGCAGTCACTAAGGAAACTCTTTTTCTATGCATTGGCCCTATTCACTTGGTCCCCAAGTATCTTCAAGAAGATTTGCTTTGTCAGGGGGGAAGGGTTTGGTGGGGGGCGGATGTCAGTGAAGAGCCTTCATATTATAGTCAAGCATATTGCTTCCCCTAAAGTAGGGACATCCTACTTTACTTGAAGTTTGAAGCCAGTCAGCCAGGAGCATTAACATTATGTGATTTTCCTACTCATCAGAGAAAATAAAATGAAATATCTTATAGCGTTTTGTAGCAATCAGATCATTCCGATGCACATAATAGTATAACAAGGTAGGTATACCAATACCACAAGAGAGTGTTAGCTGAGTAATTTATAATAGACTCCTATAGGAAAAAAAAGGTTTCTCTGCATACCTGCCTGTGCATCTTTAGTTTGCACCACAATACATGTAAAGTTATGTGTATGCTAGAAATGATTCTCAGAACCACCGGTTTAAGTAAATTCTAGTAAAATATCCAACTGGAATATAACAAGAAATTCTTACTGGTACGCCTGCACAAGACAAAGGTAACGTATCTCAGATGACCTTCCTACTGCACACAAACACTTTGTTTTCCTTCTGACTTGTGTGAAAGCAGAACATCTACTTTTCTTTCAACTCAGTAGCCTGGGATATTTATTCTGTTTTATCTCTGTGCTAGTGGCCTGATCCAAGACTCCCACAGTCTTTGGTGGGCTTTGAATGAAGTCTTTGGCTGGGGAAGCAAAAGCTCCTGAATGCAGTAGATTTTGTTGAAAGCACAGGATTAATTCTGATACCAGAGCAATTCCTCTGCTGGGCTTTCACATGTGTGCACGCTTGTCTGTGTGCACTGCGACAGGCTGCAGCGGTGTGAGCTGTGTGGTCAGTACAACAAAATCGTGAACACTTGTTGTACAGTCCTTATATGTAAGATCATATCACATCATTCATCCTGAAACTACAGGATTTTTTTTCTTTATTGTTGTAATTTCAGATTTTGCGTTGGAGACAAATTTTTCCTGAAGAACAACATGATTCTGTGCCAGACAGACTATGAGGAGGGTTTAATGAAAGAAGGTTATGCACCCCAGGTTCGCTGATCTGATGCCACATCATTAAGAATACAAAGCACTACGTTCTTTTATCTTTTTTGCTCAACATGTATATATGAAATGACACAGGAACCTACTGAATAGCATAGATATAGGGAGACAGAATGGTTGCGTGAAATAAAAGGCGAACTGCATCTGTATGTAGTGAAAATTGCTCCAGTTCAGAGTTGAATGTTAATTAAAAAGGTACTGTACATACAGCTGGATTCTTTTTGCTTGCTCTTGGGGGTTTTGGTTGGTTTGGGTTATTATGTTTCTTTTTGTGTCATTTGGCATGAGATGTTTATTTTGGACTATTGTATATAATGTATTGTAATACTTGAAGCACAAATGTAATACAGTTTTATTGTGTTACCATTTGTGTTCCTGTTTGCTTCTTTGTATTGTTGCATTTAGTACAATCAGTGTCTAAACTTACTGTATATTTATGCTTTCTGTATCTACCAGCTATTTTAAATGAGCTGTATCTTTCTAGCAAAAAGCATTAAAGAGCAAATCCCAACCATTATGCTACACTTAGAGCTTAAGAATACTGTTTACATTAAAACTATTTAGAAAACTAGTAAGTCTAGCAGCACCTGCTGCTAATGATGCTGTGGTTAAGGGTCTATCAGCACTTCTGTTATAAGCCTCTATTTTTCAGGGGTTAAGCATCTGCTGTTTAATTGCATAGATTTTCCTCAAAGAGCACTTTTATTTTACTACAAAGTTTTGAAAAACAAATCTGACCGGTTTGGGATATATTATAAAAGGTGCGAAAGTTAATGATTTTGGGTGCTGCTTTTGTGCCCCTTAGGCATTCAAAATGCCTGGATTTGATTTTTAATTTAGCTGGAAATTAAGCCCTAATGCAAACCAGTGCCTCTGGGTGTCTTATTATATATATATATATAAAAAATATATATATGTTATTTTTCTGAAATCATTTAAGTTGGGGGGAGAGGACCTCTGATTTTAAAAATTCCTTAAAAGTTGAGTAGTCTCTCTCTCTCTTTCCCTTTTTTTCTTTTCTTTTTTTTTTTAATCAGGGCTTAACCCTAAAGTTTTCTGGGGCTGTGTCCTCAACAAACCCTGGAAAAAAGTGGAAGTAGAAGGCACTGTAAACAGCCCCCTCTGAGGGTCTATTTATGTTAAGGAAATGACCCCGAACTGACAACTGCGAGAGTGACTGGTTACTAATTACCCACCTCAGTGAATGCTGAAGGTAATTTAAATGCTGATGTGGATGGGACAAAACTTTGAAATACCAATACAGAAAGTGAGAGCTACCACACTCGACTGCACAGGTACTTTGCTGTCTATACCGACATCCTACAGGTTTGTCCCATCAATACTGGCAATTAAAATCCTTTTGATAGAGGTGGAGTCACTGCTGACAGTTACTGTTGGCAATCAGTCCATTTTCTAGGAGAGGTGGACCTCTGTTTTTAAAGCCATGAAGCTATTGCATAAGCAGGGTGTCCCTAGGTGCTCATGCCCCTGACAGAGCTTACAGGTGTTTGGCAAAGGAAAGCAGGATGAATGTCTAAAATGTTGTTAAATGCATATTTAATTCTTTTCTCTTTGCCACTGTATTCTAGCTCATTGGGAAAACAGCCTGCATTTAAAAAACAAACAAACAAACAAAACAAAACACTAAGAAAAAAAAAGGAAACCCATTATACCCTATGTTGCTATGAAGCTGAGCTCTTATTTTTATTTAGAGTAAGAACCCTCACCTCTGCTCAAGCTGAGTGCTGTCCTCCCCTGCTCTTCCTGTCCTGTTGTGCAGTTTCAACATGTTTTTCCTGGGGATGGGGAAAAAAATCCTTTGTAATGCAGTGGGGTAGTTCCTCTAGCCTTTGGTTTGGAGTACACTGCACAGTGGCTTAACTTTGAAATGGATATTTAGTTCTAATGACTATTGTTACAGCGTGGTTTTGTTTCTGGCTGTGAACCCTTTTAAAAATAAGCATGGCTCACAAAACTTGACTTTGACTCATACGGGACCAGTAAGAAATGCAACGACTCCTCAGGCTGCTCTTGCTAATTAGAAGAAATAGCTCCACATAGTTTTTCAAATTAAATTTAGCCCTATTTTGTGGACTATCTTCCTTCCTAACCTTGAGCATGTCTCTCGTCCACTTCCTTCCACAGTCCCTTAATGTCTTTGGGATAATGAAGCAGCTGATGTCAGAGGTACTATTAGGCTCTTCCAGATCTACTTCAAGTGCAATAAACAAGTTGTCCTTTCCATGAAGGTGAGGATGGCCAGAAAGGGAAGAATTATATTATCTTATTTTTATGCCAATTTCCATTTTCTTCTCCAGCCTCTGTTGTGTCTTTCAGTAATAAGACAGAAGGCTCTCTCTTCCACTTTCCACTAGTAGAATACAGACTGGTTAGAAATCCCTGGTTCATAAATAGGGCTGGGGAACAGGAAAGAAGGGACCTTGGTTCTGTTTTTTACTTACAAGTCACTCAACTGCTCTGTGCCTCAGTTGCCCGTCTGCTGAGTGGGGCTAATGCGTACACTGCTTTTGTAAAGCATTTTTGGCTCTTCAGAAAACCAAGAGCTATGCATGCACGTGTTACTAGTAGCATTAGAACATTCTGGGAGAAGCAGAGCATCTGTATGTGCAGTAGGTAACCACAGAGCTGAGGTGGGAGAGCACCAAAGCCAACTAAGCCTGTGGAAGGCTTTTTTTGGGGATGAAGGCAACTACATGCCAGTGCTGTACATGCTAAAGCTCTTTCTCATTACCACAAAGTGCCACTACTCAGCTCTCTGTGGGGTAAATGAGATAGAATGGGAAAATAGGGGCTTATTGCTACATGCCGTGTTATGCGTGTGCATGTTATGTGTTTTGTGACATATGCTCAAAATGGGGAAAAAGAGTGGTCCTGCTATGGAGAAAAAAATAATCTCACCATTTTATCAATAGTAACTGGTGTAAGGATAAAGAAATGTTGATATGCTTGTTTGAAGTGCTGCAGTGGTACGGCATTGCTTTGAGCACTTTAAGCTCATATACCTTATTCACATACATATCTAAAATCTCTACGTAGAGGATACAGTATAAACTTAGATTTGACGTAGATCAAAGATCAATTACACATTTTCCTGTATTTCAAACTTCCATCTTGCCTGGCTGTTAAAATAATAACTGGGAGTTGAAATATTTAATGGAAACACTTACAACTCCAATAAAGTATAATATCATAAGACAATATTGAAGAGAGATTATCTGCCAGGCTGCTTTATTGATCCTTTTGACAGAGGCTCAGACCATTCCTTTGGGTTGCTTTTAGTTATCTACCTTAGGTTTCCTTCTCCGTTACTGCGTGTGTCAACATGCTCTGCCTGCATACAGCAAAACGTTCAGCTAGTGATCCCTGCTTAGTGTATGCTCATTTGTGAGGCAGAAGTGCTTCCACTTGTATCTCCTATCTTTTGAGTATTTTATCTCTATCATCTGTACAAATCTCAAAGTTTAGCCAGACAAAACTAATAATAACAGTAATTTTTAAAATCTATTATTCTTGGGTTGCTGGTTTTTAAGCCACGTGGAAAAGTACACATTATCAAGCCTTTATTTTCAGCTGTAGAAAGCTCCTGTGCCAACCATAACCTGCTGTGTCTGTTATCTGCCACAACTGGTGATGAATCAAGACAGCCTGGATTCTGCAGAAACCGTGACCAGGGCTAAAAGTTGATCTGTTTCATAATTCTGTTTTTATCTTGTTTAACATATTTTCTGGGTTTATTGTTCTGTTTTTTTAAGCACACCTCCTTGCCTCTTCCCGTCCTCCCAAAATGCTCAAATTTATGCTCATGTGATGCAAATAAAGAACCGTGATCCAGCAACCCCTCAAATGTTCCTAATTGCCTACAGATAAAATGACTTGAGGAAAATAGACTGCAAAGTGGTCAGTGAGAAGGGAGACTATGGGGAAAAGAAACAAACAGGGACTGTGACAAGGTTTTGCCTATACAGACAAAGTACTTTAAAGGCTTTTTTCAACGTAATATACAGCAGCTTCTTATAATTTTCTCAGCAGTAGGTAGTTTACAGTCATCTGTACCTAGAACAAATCTTGTCAAAAATGAAGGTCTGTAGTGATTGCTGGGTATAATTTTATACATTTAACTGATTCTTCTGAAAGCTTCCACTGTGCTGCTGTTGTCAGACTAAATTATCAATTTAGCCATTTGTTGTTTAATGAATAAAAAACTCCTATGGCATTGGCGATGTTGTGGTTTCAATAAAGCAAAAGCTTTAACAACTCAAACTACAGAAAGCAAAGTGTGTACTGTATATAAGAACAGTGTTTTTATTCTTTTAAATACCACTTTAGATAAAAAAAAGCCAATTACACTTAATACCTTTCTTGTACTTCAGTCCAATGATGCAGACCAAACCTGTTTTCTGTTCAGTACCTTGCAAAAGGAAACCAAAATACAATATGTGCAAGGTAATAGGCCATTAGCACAAACGTGCTCCCAGCAAACATCTTTTGTGTAGGCACCCTTTCTAGAAGCTGCCAATTGTGGGTGATAGAAATATTATAAAGAAAGTGATTTTAATACTATTTAAGGCATTAAAAGCCAAAGAGTATCTGTTTAAAGCCTTAAAGTAAAGGTTGCATGTATCTAATACCTTTTAAAATACCCTTCTGCTGATTTATATTCATGCTGAACCTGCTAATAATGAGTATACATAAGCAAATACCATCTTCCACCTATTCAGCATGTCATTGGTATGAAAGCCCCAGAAAATATCTCACGTAATCAGTGTGTTCAGAGAGTTATCTAGCACAAATTACTCATTAACTCAATAGCACATAATAAAAAAGAACATCAATTAATTAATGAGTCACCCTCAGATCACTTTGATTACAACATAGCTCTGTTGAAACAGCAGTTATAAATGGAGCTGCCTCTCTTTATTCATTGTTTGCAATTGGCCCATTATTTTGCAGAGACCAGTGTCATATTTAACACATGCCTGCAGGTAATTGTGTGATTAGTTTCATAAATGAAGATACAGAGGGAGAACACAGTGTCTTGCTCTGCAGTCGAGTCTGAAGACGCAGGAATCCACCATACCTCCTGCAAACTGCGCTGCTGGCAGATCTCTGCAGCGCCCATGCTGGCAGCCTGCCTCTGGACTGCAAGGTCTTAGTGACAGGACAACACTCAGAATTAGTCCTACTGACCTCTGTTTTACTCTGAAGACTGCAAAGTCCTGGTCAAAGAACTTTGACATAGGCTCCTAACGGGCCATGTTGCTGTTGTTTCACAAAGAAGAATACAGAGGCAGACAGATTAAGTGGGTTGCCCAAGATCATGCAGCAAGCCTGCATTCCTCAAACTCCACTATTAGCATGACTGGTAAACCTCACACAACTGCCCCATCCTGGACCTTGCTAAGACAAGCTCCAGTGCTACTCCTCTCAACGCACAGGAATGTACCAAGCAACAAGGCGAGGCCAAACATGCAAAGCTTGATTGTGGTGAACCGTGTTTGATGAATATGAGCTGGGAAGGTGAGCAATGGGGGCTGGTTGTTTAAGGGTTTTTAAAGTTTTGTAGAGGAAAGATGAATTAAAGAACACAAAGTCACCACCTAAAGTTCCTAAACTATCTTGGTTAAATGCCATTCCAATAAGCTTATAGTGTAATTATAACAGTTCCCTTAGGTAAGTAAGAAACATCTGTTAGTAACACATAGCAGGTGTTAGCAATTACACATACTGATTTTTTTAAAGTGTTTTTAATTAAAAAGAATTCTGTTTTCTGAAAAGGAAAGCACGGTAAGTCCGAACAAGCTTTTGTTTGTGTGGCTCTAGATCATGTAATATGCAAAATGATAAAGGTAAAATCAACTTAAATTAGCAGGGGTTTGCACATTTGACTCCAGATTATTGCAATCAAACCCAAATTGGGATTCACTGCATCATTGTAAAGCACGTTACATTAGTATTCTAAGCAAAGTCTCTTTTAATGTATGAAATCCATACAGTTCATGGAATCACTGAATACATATAAGTAGAGCATTTGAACCTAGGAAGATTGCTATAGTTAAGCAAAATATGATAGGTATTGTAAGAATGGAGCAAATTGCAAGGAATTCTGTATAATAGTTTCTTCACACTCCCTTTGTCCCACTACTGGGAAACAGTTTCTAGATTATGTTAGAGCAAAATCAAACTATGTTGTCAAATTACTTTGAAAAACTAGCCAAGAGCAATTTACATTTAGCAATGTGATATGCAGTGCCATTAAGAAATAATAAGAGCGAGCCACATTGCAAGGCCAACTATTTAGAGGTGGTTTTAATCCAAATTAGAAGATAATGAGATGACAAATTTGTTTCCCTGTCTTGACGTTATTTCTAGACAGATGCCAAGATGAGGATATCAGGCATATCAGGATTTAAATCTCACAATAAACTTTGACTTTCCTTTTATTTCAAATACATAAGCAAACTACATAGCATTATTAGCCATTCATGATTGCAGTACAATATCCAGGTATACAAACCAGGTGTCACACAGTTAGCCAAACATATGAGCTGTGAACAATAATCATGTAGCAATAGCTGTAGAAAAATTTTGATGGTTTTTTTGTTGAATTTGAAGCAGAGCGTTTCAGTACTCATTGTACAATATGCCTTTCTGGAGTAGAGTAGCCTTGTGACAATGAGTGCATATTAATTAAAAAAAAAAAAAAAGAAAGCAAGATAAATGCCTAACAAATGTCTTTAATTTAGAATGACAGCTTCACATTTGTGCCTATAGGCTCTCAATCACCATGTAAATGATAAAATATCACCTCTAAGACTGTAGCAGTAAGGAAAAGATCTGCTTTGGCCTCTCCTCTCAGTTTATTTTTTGAGCATTACAACAGGCCTTTTCACTCTCTTCCCCTCAAAGTCCTCTCAAAAAAAGGGTATCATCTTTGCTGTGTTTTCTATGGCCAGCTGGAAGATCTACCTGAAGGCAAGGTTCCCAACCTATGAAGCTCCAATGGAGACAGGGATGTAAGCTTGTGAAATGAGGAGGATACAAGGCACACATCTCTCTTCAAAGTCAAGCTTAGTACCATCTGCTTACTAAGGGCACATGCTAACGCTGGAGCCAAGCACTTGAAGGTTAGACATTGTGGTACCAGCAGCACACACCTGGATCCACCAAATGGATCCACTTCACCCTCTGTATCTTTCTGTCCATTTGGAAAATATTGCTCAGGCTCTTACTACATCTTGGAAGTGGTATGAAGATGAACACATTAGTAAAGTTGAGATGCTAAAATAATAGTGATAGAGAGGGCCACAAGTTAACCAAACAGGACAGAGCAATGAAAACTTTCCACAGACAGAGCAGCAGGACCGTGCCAAGGCAATGGAGTCCAAGTGGTTAAAAAAGGTCTCCTGCATATTACCTACTATCATCTTGGGCTTCCAGGCATATATTCTTCCATCTATCCAAAGTCCTTCTCACCTACAAGTTACTTATTTTAGCAGTATGATGTCATAGTGCCACAACCTATTGACATTTTCAACAACCTGAAAGTCCTTTTAAACAATCTACAAATTTCTGATGAACATCCCACATGTCCATACACCTTTTCTTCTTTAATTGGGGGTACCTGATCTTGGAGTCTGAAAGTCATCTGGAAGCAACCCTGTGTAGTTGAAGTCATACTATATAGGATTGTGTTGCTGGCATTTACTGGGAAAGTGAAGCAATACAGAACTATCATAAAATTTCAGGGTTGCAGTCACCCTTGTCTCATCATGTAGTATTGTAATAGGAAGTTTATAGAGAGGTTGGATGTTTAAGGACAGGCTGGGTATCAATTTGTTCCAAAGTTTTTATTGTGCTAATGAACTGTAACAGCTCTAATCTATTTTTAGATGGTGGCATTTCAAGTCTCTCTGCTCCTCAGTTCAAAATCCATAATGTGGAGATAATATACCACTTTTCTACCTCACAGGATCCATGAGGGTAGTAATTGTTGGATTTTGCAACAGCACCAGCTAAGCATATAAAATACTTAAGCAGGAGAGCAGCAATATATACAAATTCTAGCTTAGGTATTTTCTAAAAACATTAATTGCTGGATACTAGAGAAGTACTGGGAAAAGGATTGCTCTGCCTTTACTTTTTCTCATCACAGTTCCAAACCACCTTTTAATAGTCCCTGTCAGACACTTGGCTGGATGAGAACTTTGGTCTGACCCAGAATGGCCATCTTACATGATGTAAGATGTAGTACCCTGAGGTACTACAAGGACTAATATGGTGCAAAAGAATGAGAGGCAAGGAAAACAATTACAATCTATACGATTTATTTTCACATCCACAATTATTCTTCTACAAAATGTATGCTAATTATCCTTGCCAGCTTCTCAAGCCATTATTAATTGGTTGATTACACAAAGCAGAAGCAGATGAGATGTGATCTGAAAGATCTGAAAGAGAGAGTGAATAAGATCCTTGAGGCTAAATTCACAGAAGAAAATGTTGCAACCACAATTTAAAGAGATGGTACCGTCAGACCTTCTACAGCTGTGTTTCCTTATAGTCTCGTGCAAAAAGAAAACCAAACAAAATTGAGCCAATACCACATCGTCGGTGGGTTCTCTGTTTCTGACCTACTATGGACAGAGAGCAACGGGAACAAACATGTTTTGGCTCTGTTGGAGTACATAAGAGTAGCCAGTAAAGCAAATCTCTCTTTTTCACCTGGTTTCTCTCCTGGCTCTACCTTACCCAAAGAGATTATTTAGTTCTGTTGGAACAGAATTTCCACTGTGTAGCATCGCCAATGGAAGCAACTTCTTTTGCTATCTCCCTCAAAAAAATAAAGCCTGTTTAAATTCAATTTTTTCTCCCATATCCACACATCATTCTCACTCCAGCACCAAGCTTCAAATCTGAACTTTGACATTTGCTCTTTCTTTTGTTATTGTTCACAATTAGTTAACTAATTCAGATAGACTAAAAATCAGTTACAGACACTTGATTTGGACACATGTCTGATCATACACAAGGGCCATATAAATCAGATTCATTCTCACTAGGATCAAAAGAAGTGCTGCTGGTGACAGCAGCAGAGATAGGATTTTACCTCTGGGAAGAATAACGGATAGCAGGAGGCAGCCCTCTGCCATTCTACATCAATTGCTTGCCACAGCCCTGGCTAATTATTTTAGCTAGTCAAAGCATACAGTGTTACAGAAGGTCTCAGAATAACTTGATTGGAAGCCAGCTCAAGCCACAGCAAACTGACTTTAACTCAACACCTGAGTCAAAATTTGGTAGATTTTCAGAGTTGAAAACTTTGATAGGTTATCATGCCCCCTGATCTCTCTTAAAGACACCGAAAAATGTTCTTCTTTGAGGCTTCTCTCCTGTATACACATCTCTCTCCAATTACATATCAGTCCATTAGGTATTACTAATCCACATACATCTGTGAACAGTAAAATAATCTATTCCTACAAGCAGCAAAGCAACCCAGCAAGAACTCATATACAAACATTGAGCAAAATCAGATTAACACAAAAATAAGAAATTTGACTTTTACTAGTCCTAGAGTCTTAGTCTTTCCCTTTAGGTAAGCAAGTCAGTGAGAATAAGTCAAAACCAATCTCTGACAGACTTTGCTGTAGCAGTTCAAGATTTTTTCTGTCCCTAGAAAACTCCTCTGACATATCCCACAGTCCTGTACCCCCAGGACACCACAGACAGCCCATTAGCTTAAGCCATCAGTGGTTGACAGTAAGGCACTGCAGGAGGAATGGGGCTATTGAGATGCAGGCACATACCTGTCCACTGTTGTGATATTTGTTCTCTGTGGTAATATGAGGCAGAGATGAGGGACGGGCTGCTGCGGAGAAAGGGGTAAAATGTAGCACTACCTCCAGCCTTGCTCATCTGTCAGAGCCCGCATAAATGCCTCATGGGTTCTCAGACGGGGTTTTGACCCTTTCAGCCCAGACAGACATGCCATCATCTCACAATTTCTTTCACAAGAATTGAAAATGCCAGGAGACAGGTATTTGTTACTGGTGCAAACTTGGGAGACCTGTAATTGTTCCATTTTTGACGCCTGGATATTCATTTGGACCCTTTCTCCTGAAAATGCAGGTTTGCACCTCTGCTTCTTTCTATCCTTTATCACCCTTTCTGATGTCTCTTCTTAGCAAGCCCACAACTCTGTCAGCTTGCAGTTAAAATGCTTAGGCAATGGCAGTGGCTGTTTAAAATGTGAAGGGACAAAAATGATTAGTGCTATCGAACTTTTTATTCAATGGAAGTTAGACAAGCCCCGGGCATATTTGTACCTGTAATTGCTTGCTCCTTCTGCTGTTGTGCACAGCAAGCGTTTCATTGTTGTGATCTGCTTGTTTCAATTGACCCTAAGGCAGTAACCCTCAAGACGCATCCACATCTTTCTCTGCTTTTTGCTGACACTTTTTCAAATTACAGATTTAATGGCCATGATTTTCACATTTGAAAACAGACTGTGCAGTCCAGTCTTGTATTTATTTACAGATAGAAAACAAAAATATCATATTGTCCAAATTACCTAGGCCATAGATAAATTAGCTAGAGGAGTGTGTGTGGTGGTTTGGTTTGGTCTTTTTTTCCCCAGACACCTCCCAGGTGAGGGAGGAATCATCATCAAGCAGGTGAAATGGTGTCGCGGTCCGGGCACCAGCGTCCGTACCGCCTCCCAAAAGGGAAGAGGATTGAGGGCAAGGAGAGACACTACCCCAACAAGCTTGTAGGCAAACACGGAGATTGATGAGCATTTAACAAGTTTATTACCAAATATATTCAAACAAAACCTTATTTACTCTATGGAAATATTATGATATCAAAGGACGCCACGCCCACCCACTCACTCCCCCTCAGTC
>JAVSBS010002488.1:5900-20372 GCA_033124195.1 Coracias cyanogaster | reverse complement strand
AATATATATATTTTCTTAAGGGGGTGTTTCCTGGTTCCTGTAACCGATTGGGACGTTGGAGGGAGGTGCCGCGCCTCGGATTCCATTTGGGGGAGTGGTCTGGGACCCGAGTGGGTGGACCGCATCCCTTGGTGGGTGGACCCGGGACATCTAGGGGGCGGATCACGACAGCTTCTCTCTCCTTTTTGGCCTTGGTCGATGTCCTTCAGCTTCAGGCCTTATCTGCAAAGGCTCAGCTTCAAAGACACTGCTGCAAAGGGCTGGATCGCTCACACTTCATGAGAAATTCCTCCACAAGCTAGGACTCAGAGGTATGAACAGAAAGCATAGAAGTGTTCCCAGAAAACCTCTGAAATGCTGCTTGACTTAGAGCAACTAAGCATCTTTACTATATTACTCTTATTGAAGAAGCTGAATGTTGGCACTCTGAAGAAAAATAAACACACAAATAAGAACTTCATTTGTATGTCACTAAAATTAAGATTTTTTTTTGTCTTGTTACTATTGTTTTCTCATGCTTTTTTTTTTTTCCCTAGTGCATAAAGCCTGTAGTCTACAAACTTTATACTTGAATTTTGGTGCAGTATTCAAATTATCATACAACTATAGTGGTGGAAAAGAGCTCCAGGAAAAGACATATATTAGCTGTATACTACTTGAAAGCTTAATTACTAGCTATGATGTTTGAATGGTGTACAAAGTAAGGATGTGTCAACATTTGATTTTTACATAACTGTCCACTACAGGTCACTAACAAAACTAGTTGCCTGACTCTGATATATCTCTGATTCCACTGTTATGCTAAGGAACTCTTCATTCACTGCTGCCTCAGTAAAATTTGTACTGTTTTAAAACAAGGAGTTTCTTCTTTTAATAGTGGCACCTGCAGCAATACGGTTGAGTTCTAGCTTCCCTATTGATTAACAATTCAGTTTATCAATCCAGAGAAATAAAATAATTTTAGGAAACTAGTGATGGAATCTGTAAAGAAAGGCAAGAGTTCATTTTAAAAAATACCAGCTTGTTTTGCCATCCGTACAAAAGCATAGAAGATTGTTTAAATGATGCTGATCTAAACTTGCTCTCAAGAAGAAAAAAGAAGGAATTAAAAATAAATGCTTTTATCTTTTTACTCACTAACCATCTTTACTAGGTCAAGCCCATGTCTCATCTCGTTACCTGTTGAAAAGTTAAATTGCGTGCAATTCAGTTGCATGCCCAATTAGATAAGCAATTGTCAGTGGCGGCTGTGGCAATCTCATCTTTTTGAAAATGTAGTGCTAAGAATCAATACAAAACAAAGATAAAACAGAGCAAAGAAATATGATTTAGCTATATATTTCTATTATTTATGAGTTCATTCCTAGTTTATGCCCTTATAAAGTACTATTTTGAAATGGCATTAACAACATAGTGTGAGAAGATATTTTTAAAAATGACTTAAAACTACATCTAAGTTACAGACCATTTTCCTTGAGAACTCTCCCGATAAATGCATTGCAACCAAGTGGAAAACATATTCCTTTTCCTGCTGTGATTGCACATTTGTACTCTTGAGTGCAGGCATATGTATTTGCAATTTCTTCCTGACAGTTTGATTAACCTTGAAGAGTTGTAAAACGAAAAAAGAACTTTCATAGTTAACTTTCCAAATATACTTGGGAAAAACACCCAAACCTAATAGTCTATAAATAGCTGCTAGTAGATTTATCAGTTTTCATATACTTCCTGTTACTTAATGTGTACAATTTCACTTTATAAAATTAATCATGTCAAAATAAGAGAGTTAGAGGTACATAAAGGTACACAGAACTTGTATATTGGCCCTTTTATCGGGTGTAGGTGTCAAGGTGTTGGTGGGAGGGGCTGCAGGGGGAGTGAGGAGAGAATGGTTCTGTGAGGAGAGGATGGGGCTGCCTCATGCTAGACACAGCCAGTTCCAGCTGGCTCCAATGGATCCACTGCTGGGCACACTTGAGCCGCTCAGCCATGATGGTTGCACCTCAGGTTAAGTGCATTTAAGAAAGGTCAAAATACTGCCTGAGAGAGAATAGAAAGTGTGAGAAACAACCTTGCAAGCATCCAGCTGAGAGAAGAAGAAGAAGGAGAAGGAGGTGCTCCAGGTGAGAGACCAGAGATTCCTCTGCAGCCTGTGGTGAAGAACATGGTAAAGCAGGTAGATATATATTTTCTGAAGAAACTGCAGCCCATGGAGGACACATGTTGGAGCAGGAAGAAGCTGAGGAGAAGGGAGCATCAGAAAGTAACTTTTATGAACTGACAACAATCCCATATACCTCACCTCCTTGTGCCACTCAGCAGGGTGGGAAGGAGGTAGAGGAATCAGAAATGAAGGAGTGAAGTTGAGCCTAGGAAGGAGTGATGTGAGAGGGAAGGTGTTTTAATTTAACTCTGTTTCCTTGTACCCAAATTTACTTTAAGTGGCAAAAAAATGTAAAAAAATACCAAAATACTATTTAAAAAATTATCAAAATAAAAATCCCTGGGCTGTATTGTTGTGCCAGGACTAACAACACTGCATCAAAGCACGCCATAATGTAAATACAAAAGAAAGATGAGGAGGAAAAAGATTGAACAATGTCAAATAAACAAGATACTGTAGTAGGTGTTCAAATCAATGTAAGTAATAATAACAATTACATTCCTCCTGTGGTCAGTTGGTTGGTTAGCTTAATTAAATACATGTATATGAAACAAAAAAGACCGCATAGATTCCTGTGAAACTGAAGTACAAGTAATTATTTAAATGCAAACAAAAAGAATTGGAGAAAGATGCAAAATCTTGGTGTTCAGAGAAGAAGATGAACACTTACTATATTAGTTCTAGTTTCCATTAGGAAGCAATTAAATGCTTTATTGAAAAGTTACAGAATAATATTTGAAAAAATACTTGGATAGGTGTCAGTTCTAGAATTTTCAGATTTTTACCAGCTGCAGGCAAGTTTATTCCATGACGAATTTAATTTCTTCTCTCTGAGCTGTAATGTTGTCCATGACTAGATTGTAATTTTTAATATATTTAATAGAAAGCTTTGATCTTTTTTTGTACATGAAGAGCTGAAAAGTGTTGATATCTTTCTTACTTTGGAAAAAGGATTTCATTATTGTCACTGGCATAAACCAAAGTAAATTAGGCCCTAAATGATGCAAATATTTCTCTCTGTTTCCCTTCCCACTCCCCATCCCAGTCTTCTATGTATATATGAATTAATCTTCTGTTTACATAGAAGTTGAACTATCTCAGTTAATTATGCCTGTTTAGCTTTCTCCTTTGGAAAACAATGGCACTGCACCTAAACAAAACTAAGTCAGGTTTCTGTCCTACCTAGTCCAGCTATTTTTAAGAGGAAACGTTAAGAAAAGTGCTATATTACTGCATGCAAGGATGAACTGTTACAGCAATAACATCTACAGTTTTCAATGTTGGCCTCAGCACAATAGAAAGAATGACAGCAGCTCATCTCCTTATTTACATGGCTACGGCCTTTACATAGTTGTCCACAGATACTGATAATGTTATTACCTAACAAATCCGTGTAACAGGTGTTATCTATGTTTTCTGACAAAAAAAAATTAGTAGTCCAGGTATCTAGGAAGTGAGTTTATTTTGTGAACCATTAGCTCATACTTGAAGAAGTAGTTGTGGTGCATTATGATTATCTAAAGAGACATGCTTAAGGTATTTAAGCACTTTACTGCTATTTATCTTCTAATTCCAATGAAATTAGGAATTGATAAAAGTGCCAAAAAGGAGACAGTGTCTTTTACTCTTATGTAGTACAATCTGATTAGTAGCACATATACACAAAAAAAAAAAAAAAAGAGAGAGAGAGACAGAGAGGGAAAAAAAACAAATTACCAGGTGTTAAAGTGTTATAACAAATAAATGTGTTCACAGAAAAAAAAAAACAAAACAACGAAAACACTAGAATTCCTGTTTCTGTAGTTAGAACATAGGCCTACACAAGGCAGTCACCTGGAACGCACATGCATCAATAATTTTATCATGTATCAAGACTTGTGAAATGCTGAGGTTCTAGTGTGGTTGACAAAAATTGATTGTTATCATACAACTCATCTATTCCTTGTGAAATTTATTTCGATATGAGGACAATAGGAAATAAAAGAACTGAACATACTTTTTCATTCTGAATTTTGTGTTGCAAATCTTAATGGGGACACACTGAAATCTGTGATATGAACCAAGCAAGAATTTTATTCTAAGGTGAGCATTAAAATTAGTGAAGGACTAGGAAAACTTATTTTAAAATTTAAAATTCACTTTTTAAAATTTAACATTTAACTGAGAAATATAGTTGTTTGTCATTAAAAAAAAAAATGATAGAAAATCCATCTTCACACAGCCCAAATGCAAGAAATTCTGATCAGTATCTCTCAGTTTCTTTGGAACTTAGCTATTATTTCAGAGCATGTTCTATCCTAACACAGTATATCTAGAAGTAACTATTTCTGTTTATCTATCAATTTGCTGTGCCTTTCCTTACTTTTAAACTCTATATGCATGTGTATCAATATTTCTTTATTTGTAAATTGCCTTCAATTTTTTTTGTATTTTATTGTAAGGATTTTTTTCTTTAGTCTTGAACCAGGAATACTGAAGTGTTTCTTGCATGACACATACGATTACCTTCTATTATGGTATGTACTCGAAAAGCAAGGCATTTCTATGACAAAATTAGTGAGTTCTGTACAGCATTAGGTTTTTTTCTTTGGTTTGGTTTTAAAGTAAGCATAAGGAGTATCGAGCTAATGTGTTAGGAGATCAGAAAGAAGTATGAAAGCATAAAGTGCATTACTTTTATCTTTGAGATATTTGTCTATTCACACTGTTCACATCTACTGTTAAGGAAAAAGTTACGAGGCATTAATGAAAATATTCATGCAGTAAACGGTGTGCCTTTGTGATATCTTCTGTAAAAAAATACTTTATTAACAGAATGGTGTATCTTTGGATTATATATTATTAGGTTAGAATAAAACTATAGAAAAAATACTTTGGAAAAAGCTTTTTCCAAAACTGCTTGTACAGATGCTCATTAGTTCAGTTTTAATAAATATAATTTTATAGTCTAGGGTCAAGATTATTAAAAAGTCCTCTAAATTTATCATTCTATGTTTAGAAAAGATTTGAGCTAATTTCAACTGCTCAGTAAAATAAAGGTCCCACTGAATTAAGATATCAGATGCATTTTTACAAAAACATAAAAAAATGGAAACTCAGTCATTAGAAAACAAGTTTCTGCTTAGTGAATCTCCCAATTTCCAGAGCTTCATTACAAGAAATAAGTCACTTATTTAGTTCACCCTGCTTGCAGGTTATTGATTATTTGATCATGTTTAGCTTGGTATACAGCTAACAAATAGGCACATAGAGGTATTCAACTAATAACCTTACTTCCGCTGAGTTTTTCATGTCTGGCTTGTTTATATTCCAAATTTTATCTTGATACATAGGGGAGATGAGGGTTTGCCCTTGCTATAACTTTAGGCATGTAATTAAAGCACATAAGGAGAAATAATAGAATCATAGCATGGTTTGGTTTGGAAGGGACCTTTAAAGGTCATCTAGTTCCCATCCCCCTGCTATGGTCAAGGACATCTTCAACGAGATCAGTTTTCTCAAAGTCCCATCCAACCTGACATTGAGCCCTTCCAATGAAGGGGTACCCACAACCTCTCTGGGCAATGTGTCCCAGTGTCTCACCAACCTCATTGTAAAAAATTTCTTCCTTCTTATTCAAATCTACTGTCTTTCAGTTTAAAACCATTACCCTTTGTCCTGTCACTACAGGTCTGGGTAAACCTCTCTCTCCATCTTTCTCATAAATCCCTTCTAAGTATTGAAAGGCCTCCCTAGAGCTCTCTTTTCCCCAGGCTGAACAAATGCAACTCTCTCAGCCTGTCCTCCTAGAAGAGGTGTTCCAGCCCTCGACCATTTCTGTGACCCTTCTCTGGTGGACTCTTTCCTAGGTCCATGTCTTTCTTTCCCCCAGGCCCCGGAACTGAATGCAATATGCCAGGTGAGATCTCACAGAGTGGAGTAGAGGGGATCATTCCAGGTTTTTTTGTGGATATAGGTAATTCTGCAAATTTGGTCCTTCACAGTACAACTTTGAGACAAATTATGATTTCAAAACTTCACTTCTCTAAGTTTCTGGTTATTATATACAGATGTTGCAGTTCCTGAATTCCATAGCCACTTGCTCTTTTTCTGTTTCCCAGGCAACAGAAATTTTCTTGAAAACCAACTCAGGATCAGCTGTAGATTACCCTGGCTAGTTTTTACTATTGGAGTAACAGCAGCTGACTAAGATTCTATTTTTCTGGGAGTCTACTGCTTACATGAAGCTATTACTATGCAGAAAATTGACTTTAAACTTAATTTCCTTAGGTCATTGCAATGCAAGATTACATCGCTGTCATGTCCTTTATCATCTTTGAAAAGCAAGACTGTCATGCATCTCACATTTTAAGTTTGAACACTTGACTTTGGATGAGATGTGCCTACCTTCACACTGTGTGTTTCCACAGAGATTCAGGCTCCATAAGAAATTATTTCAAGACTCATGGTTGCTTCATTGTTTCTTTTCTGCTGTTTTCTTAGTGTGATGGCTTTTGTGAGCTGTTCCTGAATACACAGTGCTCTACCAGCATGAAGTACGGATTCTCTGTATGTGACCTAGGAGTATGGATTTTCCTTCAGCTGTCAGAGTAGACAATAGACAGACACTGTAATTCTTATCATAGTAGTTACTTATCAGAGGGACTCTCTTCTTTATCACTTGCTGCTGCTTTCCAAATGAAAACACTAATAGTATGCAGAAATTCTGAATGGAAGTATTAGCAGAGAGACGTCCCATTCTTTTGCATCTCAAATGTTCCCTGTAGCTTTCCCACTGAGTTAGTTTGGAACAGATTATTGCCTAGATAAGTGAAGGCTACCAACACTTTGGAATTATAATATTTGACAAACTAAATGGAAATTTCTTTCCCTTACTTCAGACTTTTTTGAAGTACAAAATAATGAACCATTGCACTAGGTTTCTAATGTTCCTGTAAGTAGAAAATATTCTCTAGTGTAGGCAGATGTTTTTGCGTTACACAAATAATCCCTCATTACTTTATAAATAATAGCAAATATATACTGGTTAGTAGGAACCTGTCTTCCTGAATGTCACTGTCAAAGTGAAATTGCAGTCTTATTGTTATCAAGCAACACACATTAAAGAAATTAAAAGCTAAAATTAACATAGAATCATAGAATGTTTGGGGTTGGAAGGGACCTTCCAAGGTCATCTAGTCCAACCCCTGCAGACATCAGGGACTTCTCTAACTAGATTAGGTTTCTCAGAGCCCCATCAAGCCTGGCCTTCAACATCTCCAGGGATGGGGCCTCCACCACGTCTTTGGACAACCTGTTCCAGTGTTCCACCACACGCATAGTACAGAACTTCTTCCTAATGTCTAATCTAAATCTACCCTTCTCTAGTTTAAAACCATTGCCTCTTGTGCTATCACTACCTGCCCTTGTAAACACTGCCTCCCCAGCTTTCTTGTAGGTCCCCTTCAGGTACTGGAAGATCACTATAAGGTCTCCTCAGAGCCTTCTCTTCTCCAGGCTGAACAAACCCAACTCTTTCAAGCTGTATCTGTAGGATAAGTGCTCTACCTCTTTGAGCATCTTCGTGGCCTCCTCTGAACCTCCTTCATCAGTCCCATGTCCTTCTTGTGTTGAGTGTTCCAGAACTGGACGCAGTAGTCCAGGTGGGGTCCCACCAGAGCAGAGTGGAGGGGCAGAATCACCTCTCTTGATCTGCTGGCCATGCTTCTTTTGATGCAGCCCAGGATGTGATTGACCTTCTGAGCTGCAAGCATGCATTGTTGGCTCATGTCCAGCTTTTTGTCCACCAGTACCCCCAAGTCCTTTTCTCCAGGGCTGCTCTCTATTACATTATCCCCTAGCCTATATTGATAGTGAGGATTGTCTCAATCCATGTGCAGCACCTTGTACTTGGCCTTATTGAACCTAATGAGGTTCACATGGGCCCAGTTCTCAAGCTTGTCTAGGTCCCTCTGGATAGCATCCTGAACCTCTGGCATGTCAACTGCACCACTCAGCTTGGTGTCATCTCCAAACTTGCTGAGAGTGCACTCAATATCACTGTCTATATAGTTGATGAAGATATTAAACAGCACTGGTCCCCTGAGGGACACCACTTGTCTAACATCTCCACCTGGACATTGATCCATTGACCACTACCCTCTGGATGTGACCATCCAGCCAATTCATTATCCTCATTATCAATTCTTTAGCTGCCAGAAGTTTCCCGTGATACTAATTATTTAAATTTTTTTGTAGCTTTGTCATATTGTTTTCAGTCACTGAAAACTTGTAAGAAAGAAGCTTTGTTATCTTGCATTTTATGCAAATAATATGCAATACAGTAGTCTAATATAGTACATTCTTATACCTGATTCTCTCACTATAGTCGTTAGTCTTCCAGCAGTGCCTTCAACTGGAACAGAAATTAGTATTCAATTGGAAGAAACCCTGTCTTACATGTGGTGCAGTCAGTCCTGTAAAGTAATACTGAGTCTTCCACTTTCAATGAAGTTTCACAAAAACTTACCATGGAACCAGAACTGTTGAAATGGGAAACAGCCTCTGGAGATCCAACTGGCCTTCTCAACAGAACAAACAGAAGCAGGTTTTTTCAGGGCCATGTCCAATCAAGTTTTTAATATTTCCAAGGATGGATATTTCCCAGCCTGAGAAAATTGTTCCAGGGTTTGATCACCACCACCACCACAACAACAACAAAAACAAATATATATGCTTAAACGGAATTTATTTCTACCTGTTGCTTTTTATTCTGTCACTGGAAACAACTGAGTAGTCTGTCTCCATATTCTCATCAAGATATATTACTACCTGATGGAGGGGGAATATCCCTCTAAGTCTTCTCTTGTACAGACTGAAACAACTCCAGTTCTCTCAGCCTCTTCTAATATGACAGTTGCTCTAATCCCTTTGATGAACTCACTCCAGTATGTCTGCTTCTTTCTTCTACTGGGGAGACCAGGTTTGAACACAACACTCCAGATATGGCTTCACCAATGCTGATTAGAGAGGAAGTATCATGTCCTTTGACCTTCTGCCAACAGTTTTCCTCAGGCAGTCCAGGGCATTGTTGGCCTTGTTTGTCACATGGCCACATTTCTGCCTCATAGTCAAAGTGTTATCCTCTAGGATCCCCAAGTCTTTCTCAGGGAAGCTGCCTTCCAGCACGTATGGGAATAACTCCTGCCCAGGTACAGGGTTTTGCACTACCCTTTGATGAATGGCATGAGGTTCCTCTATACTGATTTCTCCAGCCTGTTGGGGTTCTTCTGAATGACAGGGTACCCACCTGGTATATCAGCCACTCCTTCCAGTTTTGTACCATCTTCAAACTTGATTCTATGTTTTTTTCCCCACTTTATCAGGTGGATATCTTTTCTAGCAATTCCTCCATTCTCCAAGAGGGTCCCATAGAGATAGAAGCCAAATCCATATAGAGCATCTGGTGTATACATACAGTATTTGTTCATGTGGGAGACTGGCCCACATATTGGTGAAAAGTCTTTCCAAATCAGCTAATGAACTACGACTCCCATGAACACCTGCTGTGGCTGCCACCGGAAGCCAGAAATCATGGGGACACAGTAATATATAAAACTTGAGGGAAACAACAAAACGTTCTCTTTTCCTCCTGTGCCACGCTGAAAAATACATTGCTGCGGCTGTTGCCCCGGAGTGTCACCAGGCCGTGCCCCCCCGCCCCTGTCGCCGTGGTCGTGCATGGTCTCTCTCTCTTTCTCTCTCTCTCTCCCTTGTGCGTGCGCAAAGCAACGCGCTTAGTGGGACCTCTCTTACTGGGTCCGCGCGAGCCACCGCGCCACCGCCAGAGAAGCAGCGAGCTGCCCACCCAGGCGTGCCGCCATGCCGCTGCTGGAGAAGCCGCAAGCTGCTGCTGCCATGGGGGCAGTGCCAAGCCAAGTTGCTACTGCTGTCCACGTCACTGGAACCAAGCCAAGCCGAGCCCCATCATTGCCGTTGCTAGAATCATCGAGGTTGCTGCCCAACTCCTCAGGGACCATCGCGAAATGCTGACAGGGTGGACAACAACATGCACACACATACACATACACACCCACACCACACCATTTACATACAGGTCATAATTTGATGCAATTAGGTTCTTATTTGCCCTATCCCTTCGATGGTTTTCCAGTTCTCGTCAGGGAAGGGGAGTGAGTGGGTGGGCGTGGTGTATCATAATATTTCCATAGAGTAGATACAGTTTTATGCGAGTATATTTGGTAATAAATTCGTTGAATACTCATCAGTCTCAGTAATTGTTTACGAGCTTGGTGGGGAGGTATCTCGCTTTACCCTCGATTCCCTTCCCCTTTGGGAGGTGGTATGGACATCTGCACCCGACCACGACAGTTCACTTCTCAAGTCCTTCCACACTCCAGCAGGATCAAGGAGAACACAACTGGGACCTCCACATTCTTGTATCCATAGGCCCATCTCACCTGCAGAGCTGTGTAAGTCACTATCAAAACACTAAGAGTGCCCTCTGGCAGCTTGGCTGGTGCTCACAGAAAAACAATAGAGGGTAAAAATTCCAGAACCACCCAAGTCTCAGCAAATTTTCAACAACATCCTCAGTTCAAGGCCCCAGCAAGCATCAAAAATCCCCAGAGGGCAGTTCGGTTTGAGAAGAGGGAACCTACATCCCGTGCTGCAAGGACTCTCCCCAGTGATATCACTCACCAATTCTTCCTGATGCTGCTACAAGGCTCAGTCTCACCCATGTCAGCTGCTTTGTCAGAGAGTGCTCCTAGCCCCTCATCTGCTACCAGGCACCAAACCTCTTTTGTAGCTGCAAAATTGCAGATGGAACAGTAGCCATTCTCCTGGTGTCAGAGGTAACAAGATTCCAGCCTTCACTGTCGCAGGAGTCTCTCTTTCCCCAGCTATTAAGCACAGTCTGCCTGCACCTCCTTCAATGTAGTTGGACATTGAGGCTCTTGTATTTGCAGGGTCTCACAGAAAATAAAATCTTTCTTATTATTTCTGATGCTGCTCCATTTACTGACCTGCAGCTCCTTTACCTCACAATACAATATTCCACTATGAAAAGAGGGGCTCTAGAGAAGATGGAGCCAGGCTCTTCTCAGAGGTGCACTGCAAAGAAACAAGAGGCAAAGTTCTCAAGTTCAAACACTAGACATTTCTGTCAGATATAGGGAAAAATTGCACAGTAAGAGAGGTTAAGCACTGGAACATGTAACCCAGGAAGGTTATGGAATCTCCATCCTTGGAAATTTGAAAAACTTGACCAGATAGGGCTGTAAGCAGCCTGATCTGACTTTGAAGTTAGCTCTGCTTTGAATAGGAGGTAGAACTAGATGACATTCAGAAATGCTTTCCAACCTATTCTATGGCTTTTTCAAATATGTTTTAAAGCTGCTAGTATCTTTTGCAATTTACAAAAGTTTAAAAGCAGATAATATTAGAAATATTATTGCTAGTCATCTTTACTTGTAGGTTTTGGACAGGCAAAGTAAAGGAGGCTAAAAAGAGGATGAAAAGTTAAAAGAGCCATCAGATACTAATCCTTAGCCCTTGCTGCTTCTGTATTTCTTCCAGTGATCTAACTGCCAGGAAAAAAAAAAAAGGAGAAAAATCCCATTTAAATTTTATCAATTTAATAGGAATTAAATAATTGAACTAATACTTAAAGTGCTGTAAATCCCGTACCACTGAATAAAGAATAATCTCCTTTTGTCAGTGGTTTTAACCATGTTATATGACAAGATACAAATCATTTAATTGTTCACTTTCTGGATACTTAAGTATCTTGTACATGAGTTGCCATAAGTTTATTTTTTTCATTACAGATTACTATCAAGAATAAACAATTTACTGTGAAAGAAAATAGTCTGTTCAGAAGGCATATCATTGGATATTCTATGTAAGGTCAGATTTTAAACACATATGTTGAAAAGCTACTTTCAGAAAGGCAATCTTTGTTCATTTGTTTTATGTAAAAAATCCCAAAGTTAATGTGACTACAAAGCTACACTTTATTCATAATTTCATGTCAAACTTCAGAAATAAATCTGGTCAGCCAGATGTGCCAATTGCAACTATACAGTCAACTAAGAGATAATGGAAATATGGAATACAGATTTAGCTTACATTTTTCTGAAGAAAGCTGAAAGCACCAACACTGCATTCCAATGTCTTTCTTTCTATTACAAAAATCTTATCTACCTTCCATTAAATCTGTATCCAGAAAATAATTTCATCCCTGGTTGTACTGTGACTAGATGTGGAACAAGTCTCGATACAAGGAACAAAATGATTCACAGCTGTTAAAATGAATTTATTAAACCCTCTTTTCACTTTCCATTTCAGTTATGATTTTGCTGCTGCCAACGCTTTCCCTGATGTGATGCTTAGCAGTGACAATACCAATTGGTGCATGCACATATACATATAGAAATGTGTACTTGAGAGACAGACAGGAATTGAATGCACCAAGGACATGGCATTTGCATGAAGCCGCGTTTATTGAGACCTGCTTATGAGTGGAAAATCCTAAAGACTGAAGGATTGTGAAAAGGATCAGGTAATTTTATGGGTTTGCTAATTTCCCATTAATAACTAATTTTCATCTAAATTCACATTAAATATTTTTAAGCTACTTATTACTGCCTTATATGTCAGTCATACTCACCAAAGACCCTAAGCATGACTGAATTCTTTTTGAAATATATCTATTCAAAGGGTCACTGGTTTATTAGAAATGAAATAACCATTTACATCCTTAAATAGTTGGTGTCCAGATATTTTTCCAAAAAATTTCCATCATTCTTTTTAGCAAGAAGGAAGGAATAATATTATCTTTCTTTCCTGAATAAAAGTCTGTGTGTACATGTTATCTTTCAAATGCAGTGAGTCTGGCTACAACATACATCACTTTGCAGTATCTAGATTTTACCATATGAGTTGTTTACATGTAAGATTTGACATTGCAGAAGACTTAGGAGAAATCAAGAAAGCAACCCTGGAGGGGATCAAGAGGAATCACCATAGTCATATACAACCTTGTCATATACGGGTGGCTGGCTTTCTGGCTGTCATCGCAGGAGGCAACTAAGAAACATTTGTCACTGCTCTGGTTGGCCTGGCTTATTCCCCAGTTGGCTGGGATGGCATGAGCATTGCCATCTTCGACCTTGTCCCTGAGTCCTTCAGTTTAAAGCCCATCTCACCAAGTTGGCCAGCCTGCTGCCAAAGATTTATTTGCCTCTGTGAGATAGGTGTATTCCATCCCTCCCTAACAGGTTATGGTTGCCAAAAAATGTCCCATTGTCACAAACCCCAAAACCCTCACAATATTACCAGCCACATAGCCAGGAGTTGATTTTCATTGTCTATTTCTGGCTGCCCCCTTTCCTCTAACTGGTAAAAGGAGGAAAAGATAACTTGGGCACTTTTCACTTGCACCCTCAGGGCTTTATAGTCTTCCTTGATTCTGTTCAGGTTCTGACTTGCAGAGTCATTCACACCCACATGGGAAATAACAGTGGATAGTAGTCAGTGCTCTTAGTTCATAGGAGTTAAAATGAATCTCATAGAGCTTCTAATTATTTTGTTTGGTATGACTTCTGGAAAATGACCAGATACCTCTTAGACAAAAATATCCTTCATTATTTCCAAAGGCATTCTAAGAACTATGGATTTCCAAAAAATATTCTATTAAAATCGGAAACATGGATATATATATATAAAATACAAAGATGGCTACTAACCAGGACACTGCTTTTTCTGGCAATGTGTAGCGGTCATGCTTGGTGAAGTGGAAATGGGAAGCAGAGGTGGAGAAGCAAATGTTTAGAGATTTTTTTTTTTGTTTGGGTTTCTTTTTGTTTTAGTTTAATTCAGTTTTGTGGTTTTTTTCAAGCAAAAGATTTCCTATTGTGGTGGTTTAGTAAAACGGCAGCGGGGCTCTGCAGTAGCCGCCCTCGTGGCTGGTGCCGCCGCTGCTGCCCGCCCGCTCTCCCCGCCGCAGCCGCAGACAGGGAAAGAAAAAAAAGGTTTCAAAGTGCCCTTTTGAGTTGAGATAAGGAAGGTTTAATATAAAGAACATGTAATAAACTACTGCAGCAACAAATATTAAGAACAAGGTAATTACACAGAAAAGCAAAGAAAAAGCAATACCAGCTACAAAAGGAGACAACCCGAATACACACGTGCTCGACCCGAGAACGCCGAAGCCGAACTCAAACAAAGTGCCCTCCCCTCGGAACTCGACCAGCCTCCAGGGTGTGACGTCATCATGGTATAGAATATCAACACCCAATTAACCC
>JAVSBS010002486.1:0-28164 GCA_033124195.1 Coracias cyanogaster | reverse complement strand
TTTAGGAAAACATCATTATCTGTTCAAGGCTGAAAATCTATCCCTGAGTCCTCAGACCAGCTGCGGACTCCCACAGTGGTGAAGCTAGGAGGGCTGTCAGCAAAACCTCTACCTTGGACTTCTGGAAGGCTCACTTTGGGCTATTCAGGATGCTGGTTCGGAGAGTCTCTTGGGAAGCAGCCCTCAAAAGCAAAGGCACCCGGGAATTCTGGACTTGCTTTAAGAATGAAATTATGAAGGTGCAGGAGCAAGCTGTCCCTATGTGCCAAAAAACGAGCCAGTGGGGTAGAAGACTGGCCTGGTCGAGCAAGGAGCTTTTGCAAGAACTCAGGAAAAAAAAGAGTATGTGTCAACTTTGGAAAAAGGGGCAGGTGAACCAGGAAGCGTTTAAGGATGTTGTAAGGTCATGTAGAAAGGGAATTAAAGATGCAAAAGCTCAGTTAGAACTTAATCTGGCCAATTCTGTAAAGGATAATAAAAGTACTTTTTAAAATACATTAATAAGAAAAGGAGGGCCAGGGAAAATCTCCATTCCTTATTGGATGAAGGGGGAAACATAGTAATGGAAGACAAGGAAAAGACTGAGGTACTTAACACCTTCTCTGCCTCAGTCTTTAACAAAAGGATTGACTATCCGCAGGGCAACTGGGCTCCTCAGGGAAGGGGAGCAGAATATCACTCCTGTAATCCAGGAGGAAGTAGTTCGTGACCTGCTGTGCCACCTAGATCCTAACAAGTCTATGGGTACGGATGGAATTCATCCTAGGGTGCTTAGGGAGCTGTTGCAAGAGCTGGCTAAGCCACCCTCCCATCATTTATCACCAGTCCTGGCTAACCTCGGGGAGGTCCCAGATGACTGGATGTTGGCCAATGTGACGCCCATCCACAAGAAGGGCCAGATGGAGGATCTGGAAAACTATAGGCCTGTCAGCCTGACCTAGGTGCCTGGCCAGGTTACAGAGCAGACTATCCTGAGTGACATCAAGCAGCGCGTACAAGACAACCAGGGGCTCAGGCCCAGCCAACATGGGTTTAAGAAGGGAAGGTCCTGCCTAACCAATTTGATCTCATTCTATGACTGTGTGACCGGCCTGGTAGACAGTGGGAAGGCTGTGATTGTGGTGTACCTAGACTTCAGCAAAGCCTTTGACACAGCCTCCCACAGCATCCTCCTGGAAAAGCTGGCAGCTCATGGCTTGGACAGGTGCACCCTTCACTGGGTTAAAAACTGGCTGGATGACCAGGCACAGAGAGCGGTTGTGAATGGTGCCACATCCAGTTGGTGTCCAGTGACCAGTGGCGTTGCCCAGGGATCAGTACTGGGCCCAGTTCTATTCAACATCTTTATTGATGACCTAGGTGAAGGGCTTGAGTCTACCGTTCGTAAATTCGCAGATGACACCAAGCTGGATGGGAGTTTTGACCTGCTGGAGGGTAGGGAGATGCTGCAGAGGGACCTGGACAGGCTGGGTCGATGGGCTGAGGGCACTGATATGAGGTTTAACAAGGCCAAGCACAGGGTCCTACACTTTGGCCACAATAACCCCTTGCAGCGCTACAGACTGGGGGCTGAGTGGCTGGAGAGCAGCCTGCCAGAGAGGGACCTGGGAGCACTGGTTGACAACCGGCTGAACATGAGCCAGCAGCGTGCCCATGCGGCATGGAAGGCCAATGGAATCTTTGCTTGTGTCAGGAGTAGTGTGGCCAGCAGGACTAGGGATGTAATTCTCCCCCTGCACTCAGCACTGGTGAGGCCTCACCTCAAGTACTGTGTGCAGTTCTGGGCCCCTCACTTCAAGATATTGAGGTGCTGGAGCAGGTCCAGAGGAGAGCAATGAGACTGGTGAAGGGGCTGGAGGGAAAGTCTTCTGAGGAGAGGCTGAGGGAGCTGGGGTTGTTCAGCCTGGAGAAGAGGAGACAGAGGAGATCTTATCACTCTCTACAACTACCTGAAAGGAAGTTGTAGTCAGGTGGAGGTTGGGCTCTTCTCCCAGGCAACTAGTGACAGCAGGAGAGGGATTGGCCTGAAGCTGTGTCAGGGAAGGTTTAGGTTGGATATTAGGAAGCTCTTCCTCACAGAAAGGGCGATTAGACACTAGAGTGGACTGCCCAGGGAGGTGGTGGAGTCGCCGTTCCTGGAGGTGTTTAAGGAAAGATTGGATGTGGTACTCAGTGACATGGTCTAGCAGATGTCATGGTGTTGGGTCATAGCTTGGACTTTATGATCTTGGAGGTCTATTCCAGCCTCAATAATTCTGTGATTCTGTGATTCTCTGCAGAACTGCTGTGGAGTACCCCTGGGGTGCAGATGGACCCATAAAGCCTCTGATCTCCAAAAAGTGCAGAAGTCACGCCACTCTTCTGACCCTACTCAAAACCCAGAGCAGATATCTTGAGAGCAAGACCTCCTCCAGCACCAGCCTTCTCATCGATACCCCAATCCATCCCACCACCACCCTTCCCATCATGCTGCGGATCCCACAGCTCTGGGCAGGTGAGCAAGTACATGAGTGGGGACGGGGCAGGACCGATCTCTGCAAACACTGTGACACTGCCTGCGCTGGCCAGTGGGTCCTTGCCTGTGCAGCCAAACCACAGGCAGGATGCCCGGCATGACCCAGTATGAAGCAAGCAAACAGGAGCAGCAGGGAAGGGTTCATGGTGCTCCCTGTACCACAGGAGGCAAGGACCCACCTTCACACCCTGTGATGGGCTGGGGCAAAGGTGGAGACCGGGAGGGCCCCATCAGCACGAATTTACCTGGAAAAAAAACCTGTTAACCCATGCCAAGGTGTGAAGAAATCCTCAGTAATTTGGGGTGAAGTAGGGAAGAGATTTTTCCATGTTTTCATTACCATCATGAGTTTTCAGAGGGATCCATCCCCACCAGCAAGCACAGAAGCTGAGGCCAAATTGAGCACTACCTGCTCCAGCCCCACATGCATACCTGTCTCTTAAACACAGCCCTGTGAGACATGAAAATGACCAGAAATCCCAACACCACATACCCAGAGGCTTGGTTTATTTGCCATCAGGCCTCCAAGCCCTTGGGACTCCCCAGAATTGACATCACCTTATTATCATTGAATCCAAAATAAAAATGATGCAGCCCCATCTCTTTGGCAACTTCGGAAGTCCCCTGAGATTTTAAGCCATGAGCAGATGAAGTGCCTGTGTCCACATCTGTGCAGGAAGGGCTCACTCACAATTATCATGGAAAACGGTCAGAACCACTCGTGTTGGCTCCCAGCACCCCGGCACGGCAGGACCAGACCCAGCCCAGTGCCACAGCTACTGACCCAAAGCAGGCACCCACCACCGGGGTTCAAGTCCTGGGAGAACCACCAGCAAAGCAGCAGCCCACCTGTGTACAACCCCAGCAGAGTGAAAATCACCAAATCTCTCCAATCAAAGCACGTTTTAAGAAGGTCGAGCCCTGTCCTGGTCAGCACCAATGGCTGCGTTCAAGCCTTGGGGACCCGGCGCTTCCCCACCGGCCGCAGGAGATGAGGGCTCTTTGCGGACGTGACCAGCGACTGTGGGAGCCAGCACATTTCCAGGTGGGGAGCCTGCTTTGGGAAAGGAATGAGGAGTATGCAGCCAAGCTGTCCTCGTGTGCCTGCATGCACAGACATGTCCGTCTGTCCTGCTCACCCTCTCCTCTCTCCCACCTCCCCCAGTAACTTGTCAACGCTGTTCATCTGACTGTGGCCGAGGGGCATGGGACTCAAAAATACACTGATCCCGTCTCTTGTGGAGACAGAGCAGAGGCCAGACGCTTTCTCTGCACACAAGAAAGGCTGCTAGATGAGCACAACCCTTATTAGACATTGGAGAACTCACCCAGCCATCAGAAAACCAAGCTGCAACGCTCATGCTGCCCAGCACCACCCCACAGCAGCTCAGCTGTGCCTCCCGCCTCCCTTCACCCCGAAGAGGCTCCTACACCAAAACCCTCTGCTTTCTCCCCCAAAATCCCACGGCATTGGTGTCTCCAGCTGGTGCCTCACCAGGGAGCTGGGACATGATCGAAGCCCAGCAAAGCACCCGCAGGGGATGGGCTCGTCCTGGAGGTGCTGGACCCCCATCCCTGGGGCACGGGAGGAGGAAGGATGGGGGGCTCTGCACACACAGCGGGGGCAAAGCTCGACGCGTATTTTTGTCCAAATGTCTGTTTTCTTTCTCAGTCTCTCATTTAAAAGCACCCAAGCCCCACACCAAGGGACAGTGAGGCACTTCTCTGCCTGATCGCAGGAAAACCACAGCTAAAGCACCGGCAAAGCCCAGTCTGGTTTGAAAACAAGATGCGTGACAATGTCCTGAACGCTAACAGCACGGGGTGTGCTCACAGGCTCTGTGGCTTATACCTTTGTTTGCGGTCTTTTTGTAAAAAATAATGTCTCCCAAAGCCTCCAGCCCACTTGGCTGCAGCAGAACAGGCTGGGCTGGCGGCTGCCACGTCCCAGCTGCACCCCTGCTGCACCAGCATTGCTCCACCGACCCACTGGTCCCTGTCGGACTGGCCCCAGATGGAATCCAGAGTCAAATAAGGTGGGACCCAGGCAGTGGTGAGCAAGAAGGGGGTTCTGCCCCACCCGTTTCATCCCAGCACACTCTGCTCAGAAGAGGACCTGCCCACTGTTTGCATCCCAGCAGCCCATCCAGGGTAGCTGGGTGGCCCACTTGCCGGTGGCCACCACCTGCAGCTTCGCCTGGTCGAATTGCCAGTACTGGTCATCCCGAAAGAAGTAGATGAAGCCATCGCGGTGGGTGAGGGCACCGGCCGTGCCGGCAGGCAGGCCCTCCCAGTCCCGCAGGGTGCGGGGGTAGTAGGGCTCCACGTCCAGGGTCTCCTCGCTCACCACGAAGTACTTGGGTCCTTTGAAGAGGACCAGGCGCCGGAGCTGCTGGAAGTAGAGCGCAGTGTCAGGATGCCGAGGGAGGCCATGGGCGCTGCATTTCTGGGGGAAACCCTCCTCCAGGGTGGAGCCCCTGTAGCACCAGCACCGACCACCTGGGAAGAGCAGGGCAGAGGGGTTAGAGCCCACCTTGATGGGATCCATTGCAGGCCAGTTCCAGGAGATGTGGAAGGACTCAGCCATGGGACCAGCCTTGCAGCCCAAGACATGAATCTGTGACCCAACCAGCACCACTGTGAGGCTGGGGGGAAACTGAGGCACAGTAGCTCAGGGGCTTGAAGGCACAGAAAGGGAGTGCCAAGGACAGAGCAAGGGCACCATGCCATCCCCTAGCCCATGCTGCTTGCTTCCAAACCTCCCCTCTTCCTGTACGGAAAGCAGGACAGATGGACCCAGACCCTCCCCGGCCTGGGACAACTGAGTCCAGCACTGCAGCAGCAGGAATGGCGATTGAGGCGAGCGCTCGGCCAGCCCTGAAGTGCCCAGCCCTTGCACAGCCCTGACCCCACAAAACAAAAGCCCCTTTCTTCCCGCAAGCCACGGCCTGACCCAGCCCCGGGGGAGCGAGGCAGCGCCGAGGGCTGGGGAGGGAGAGGGGCTTTTGGCTCTCACCCAGCGCAGCAACAAAGCCCCCTTTCTGACATCCAGCAACTGGTTTCCATTAAAAGCTGGGGCTGACCCTGGCAGCCAGGCTGCCCGGTTCGACCTTCCCCTGCCCACCCGGCTGCAGCAAGCTGCCGGGCAGCTGGGAAATGGCGTTTCGGGTCCCCAGGCAGCTCAGCCCCAGCACGGCACAGGAACCCCACGTGCCAGGGAAATCCCACGCCTGGCCCAGCTCCCTGTGGCCATGTGTCTTCGGGGAGCGTTTTCTCCCTGAGCCCCTAAAGGGTTTGATGATCTGGTTTTGTTTTCAAACACAGCTTGAGCGCATCTCTCCTGAATGGGCTAACAGGGAAACTGAGGCACAAGGGCTGCTGCCAGGGGCCATATGGTTTACCTGTGCAGGCACCGAGCTCAGGGCTCCTGCAGGCTTTTGCACACCCGGACCCAGCCAAGTCCCAGCTCTGTGCTAGGGGGACACCAGCAGGAAGGGACAGGGGACATGGGCTGGAGAAGGTGCTCCAGCCCCACCAGGACAGCTGGAGCAGGAGGCCGGTGCAGCGGCAGCCCCGAGGCTGGGGGATCTCCTGCCCATGTCTCACCCACCTTTGAAGAAGTAGAACTTGCCGCTGAGCTGGGACCAGGCACAGGCGTCGATGCCGGAGGGGAGGCTGGGCCAGCGCGTCTGCAGGGGCTGCGGGTCACTGGCATTGCCGCTCGCCGGCACCACCCAGTAGTGGTTGCCCTTGAAGATGTAGAGGTTGTGATCTGCATCTGTGGGGCAAAGGGAGGAGTGAGGGGGCCATGGGTGAGAAACCTCATCCCACCTCCCAGCCAGCGCTCCCCGGCTCCCATCTCCTCCCTGCACAACTCCACGGGGCTTTGGGGATGCTCAGGGCTTGAAAGCTCCCTTTCCAGCTACACTCTCAGCTTCACTCATTGCCTCCTCTCCAGGCTGGAAAGGATAAAAGCTGACCACAGCTCCCTCTCAAGGCTTATCTTTCACGGCTGAGCTCCTGCCGCAAATAAGCCTTGCTACAGACCAAGTTTCAAGATTTTTTCCCCACTCCCAATACACCAAGCCATTGTCATGTCCTCAAGATGCTCCATGCTATGGCAGCAACATGCATCAGTGATGCCACCAGCCCCAGGAGCACAGATGGCCTTGTGGACCAGCCAAACCCACCTTTCTCACTGCTGGAGCTTATCAGAGCCCAAACAGGCTGCTGCAGCGGTGGGGTGGGGGGTGTTTTGAGAGAAGGGTGCACTGACCAACACCCACCAGAGGTTATGGCGTCGAAGAAGGAGTGGCAGTAATAGGCGCTGAGGCTCCTCTGCTGCTGGTCCCCACCATAAAGGTCCGTGCTCCAGTCCTGGAAGTGAGTGAAGACCTTTCCTGGGAGCTGGATGGCTGAGCCCTTGGAGGGCTTCCCTGGGATGGAGCAAGGGGTGGTGAGTCATGGAGAAAGGGCAGGGAAACAGCTTTCCCCAGAGCACTGCACAAGCACAGGGCTGGGGAGCTGTCCCAGGGCTCCAAACACTCCTTGTCCCATCATCTGGTCCCTGTCCCCCTCTACATGGTGGTGGCAGAAGACCCCTTGGTATCCCCAAAAAACATGCATCAGAGTTTCTCTGGTTGCAAACAAGTGGGCAGTGAGTCCCACCTTCCCTGCCCTGGAGGACCTGGTCTCTATCCCACATGCCCTACTGCATCTTCCTGACCAACCACAAAGGGATGGGGCCCATTCCCACAATGGTCCTTGCAAATAGTCCCGTGCAGGGACTTGCCCCCAACCCTGTTCCTCACTCTCCATCCCAGGGAACAGCCCCAGAGGAACCGAGGGATGCTCGGGGAAGCCAGGCTCACCATACAAGTTCTGGATGGCCAAGATATCATCCCAGCTGAGGACAAAATCCTTGCTGAGCTTCTTGTAATAGGGAGACATCAGGGCGCTCTTGACAGGGGAGTGCTCCAGGCCCAGCGTGTGCCCGACCTCATGTGCCACCACGACGAAGAGGTTGCGCCCTTTGCCACTGTGCAGGGACCAGCGCTCGGCACTGTCAAAGTGGGCTTCTCCACGCCGGGGGAAGAAGGCATGAGCCAGGGCACCTCCTGGGGACACGAGAGGAATCAGGGACCACGGGGCAGGAGAAGACCTCAGACACAAGCTGAGGGGCAGGGGGGCACATGCAGCTCTGCTTTGCTTAAATATGCATCAATTTTAGGGTTTTGGGAAGCCTTAGGAGAAAGAACAGAAGCTTCCCATGACTCTTTCCTGCAGTAGGTGCAACCCAAACAGTTCTGCCTCCTGCTCCTGAGTGTGGGGTGCTCTGGGCTTTATGTGGTTGTTTTTTTGCTGGGCTCATGGCAGTGATCAATGCCAGGTAAAGGCTTGAGAAGAGAGAAAGCCTGGGCTTGTCTGGTGGTGGCTAAGCAGAAAGGCTCAGCTGGAAGGAATGAGCTCAGGTTTGGGGGATGCTGTCAGGGTGGGGAGGGCTCCTCGAAGGCCATCAGCAAGATCCTATAATGAGTATCTCGGCTGCCTTACCAGCAGACCTCAGTTGCAGAGTTGAGAGTGAGGACCCCAAATCAGAAAGCAAACTGATGCAAACTGGGTTAGAATGACTGCTGGGCCAGAGCCTTGCCTCCATCCCTGCCAGCCCTCCTCCCTGCTGGGGAAGCCTACATTGTAAGAGAGAAGCTTACGAGGGGGAAGTGACCAGCACCTGGTCCATCGAAGGCATTGTTGAGTCCATCGTTGTGGTCTCCGTGGAAGAAGGTTAGGCGGATGTCAGCTGGGCCGTCCCGCGCCTCCCAGAACACCAGCGAGGACACGTTGCTCCAGAGCTCGAAGGCGGCTTTCACGGCCAGGCGCACCTCGTGCTGCGGCAGGTACGAGGGCCAGTTCACCACCCGGTAGGTCAGGTGCCGCTTGTACCACCGCCCACCTGCAAGAGGGGCAAGCTCAGCACCATGACGGGGATTTGGAGTTATTCTTCCACCCAGGGCCTGCCTGGGTGGAGGAAAGCTTCCCAGTTCTAGGAAATGCCATGGCTTTCCCAAGCTGAAGCTGAAAGTCAAGCCAGGTGTCCCACTGGTAGCCTTGGCACCTTGCATCAGCAGCAGGATCTAACCCATGAAATAACATGAAGGTGCCACCAGTAGATCCCACCCAGAGATTCCCAAGGCTGGAGCTACAACCAAACCCTAAGACAAGGGCTAAAACCTGTTTGAGGAGAGGAGAAGCTGAGGCACCCAGTTTGAAACCCCTCTTGCCTCATCATGCTTTTGAAGGCCAAATCCGGTACGAGTCCCTGACCTGCAGGTCTCCTGCCTGATGCCAGCTTAATGCCCAGAAGAAGCAAACAAGAAAGCTGAGGAGGGACTGTTTACAACGGCTTGTAGTGATAGGAGGAGGGGTGGTTTTAAAGTAGAGAAGGGAAGATTTAGATTAGACCTTAGGAAGAAGTCCTTTACTCTGAGGGTGGTAAGACACTGGAACAGGTTGCCCAGAGAGGTGGTGGAGACCCCATCCCTGGAGATGTTCAAGGCCAGGCTTGATGGGGGTCTGAGCAATCTGATCTAGTTAGAGATGTCCCTGCTGACTGCACGGGGATTGGACTCCATGACCTTGGAAGGTCCCTTCCAACCCAATGCATTCTATGATTCTAAGATGCAGCCCAAAGACTGGCTTTATGGAGAGAAAGCAAAGGCACCTTGAAAAACAAGTGGCCCAAAAGCAGGAGAGGGAAGGGCTCTCAGCAGCACCTCAGGGGCACACCAGGACTGCGGGGATGGGGGATGCAGGACTGCAGCCTGGTCAAGGCAGGTTGCCAAGGGCTGGGCACCAGCCTGAGATAAGAAAAATAGCTGGTCCTGGAGGGGAGAGCAGTCGGGTTTGAAACGCATCCCCAGGATGGAAAGGTACCAGCCACCGTTACAGCAGGTGCCAGTGTCCACCACATGCCCAGAGACACCAAGGGCTTCATCCCACTGGCTGGCAGGCACAGGCAGGGATGGAAAGTGCCTGTTTCTACTGGAGGAGCTGGAGCAGAGCCTTGCAGCTGGTCCCTGCGGTGCCTCTGCACCTGCTGCAACAAGCCCAGATGCTGCAGGGACACCAAAACCACGGGGCCACGGGAGGTGTATGTGCAGGGCACCCAAAGCTGCCTTGGTGAGAGGGGCTGCTCCCCATCTCCTCTGAACTCCCACCCTGAGTCCCAGCCTTGTCTGGTTTGGGTTTTTTCCCTTTGCTTTCCCCTGCCATGTAATTCGAACAGAGCAGATACTGAGCCAAGGCACAGAAAAGGAGGCAGCTCCCCGGTTATAGGGCTGCCTTTTCACTGTTTTTAAGGACATCCTGACCATTTCTACTTGCAGAAGTTGTTGCCTGGAAGCCCAGTGAAGGATATCCCAGCAGGAACAAACCACCACTCACCACTCATTTAAAGGCATCCTTTTCCCAGCACCAAGGATCTTGCTGCCCGTGGCTTCCAAGAGGTTTTACACTCTTCCAGGGGAGACAGAGCCCTGATGCCACCAGGGCAAGTGGTAACAACAGTGAAGGGGACAAACCCGTGAGATGTCCCTAAGCTCCCTTCTTCCACCATGCAGGAGTGCAAAGATGAGCGTTCCCGCAGCTGCTGCACAGCATCAGAGCCCCCTTCTCCTCCAGCACCCCCAGCAGCTGTGGAACCCCTGGCCTCATCATTACATCTAGCTGGGGGTGTCCAGGATTAGGAAAGAAGCTGTGGGGCCACACAGGAGAGATGCGAGTGCCAGAGCCAGTGCCGAGGCGTGGGAGCAGGACAGACCTTCAGCAACTGTGCCTGCTCCAGATGTGCAGGGAAACAGGGGGAACGGGGCCAGAAGCACGCCAGGGCTCACTGCTGTGAGCCAAGCCGCTCAGCAAACCTGGCAGACATCCCATCCCATCCCATCCCATCCCATCCCATCCCATCCCATCTCTGTTTCCTCCTCCCCAGTTTCTGAGCAGCCCATGGCAGGGGAGGCTCCACTGGTCACGTTCCTTTGGGCAGAATCAGTTCCCTCTGCTCATCAGTGCAACAATGGCCTCCAACTCAAAAGGGACACGGCTGCGCTTTCCAGCAGCCAGGACAAACCCTGCATGGCAAAGGCTCAGTGCCTGCCTGGATGGTTGCAGCCCTAAGACCACAGAATCACAGAGCCATAGGCAGTGCTCCAGGTGAAGTCTACAGGATCACAGAATGGTTTGGGTTGGAAGGGACCTTCCAAGCTCATTTAGTCAAAGCCCCCTGCAGGGAGCAGGGACATCTGCAACTAGAGCAGGTTGCTCAGAGCCCCGGCCAACCTCACCTGCAATGGTGCCAGGGATGGGGCAGCCACCACCTCTCTGGGCAACCTGGGCCAGGGTCTCTCCACCCTCAGTATAAAAAATTTCTTCCTTGTCTCTAGTGTAAATCTCCCTCTTTTAGTTTAAAACCATCACCCCTTGTCCTGTCACAACAGACCCTGCTAAAAGGTCTGTCCCCACCTTTCTGACAGGCCCCTTTAAGTACTGAAAGGCCACAAGAAGATCTTCCCAGAGACCTCTCCTCCCAGGCTGAACAAGCCCAACTCTCTCAGCCTGGCCTCCCAGCAGAGGGGTTCCAGCCCTCCCATCATTGCTGGGGCCTCCTCTGGATCAACTCTCTTGTGCCATGGACACCAGAGCTGGGTAAAGCCATGGCATCCCATCCTTCCCTCCACAGGGGCCTCCTTCTCCCACTGGAGAAGGAGAAGGATGGATGGGACCAGCAGGCAGGGCTGGGTGAGACAAATGTGGCCAGCTCTCAGGAACAAGAGGGCTGGGCACCACTGTAGGACCTGCAACAGTCACAAGTAGGGAGCTCCCCGGTGGGAAATCCAGGATGCTGGCAGCCCAACACCCTGTCTGGCTGAGGTCCTGCTGGTCAGCAGAGCTCCCAGCCAGCTCCAGTACCTGGTAAAGCCCAGCAAGACCGCTAGAAGAACATCCTATTTCTGGTGCCTGCCACTATAAGACCTGTCCGCAACCTTCCCAGAGAGCAGAAAGCCTTGGGTGGAGGACTCTTGGCTGCAGAGGGGAGGTTTTGTTTAGAGGTGCAGAGAGAGTCAGATACACCGGACCCCATCCCATGGAGCAAGCTGATCTCCACCACTGTGGGACTGCTCCTGGGAGCAGTGGGAGGGATGGTTGCCCTCCACTGCCCTGTGCTGGCCACCACTGCTGGGCTAGCCCAGTTGGGAGCCAAGGGGTTGGCTCTTGCCCATGTGCCAGCTGCGGCCATGTCCAGCACCGGCGTGATGACGGGCGATGACGGGCAATGACGGGCACGGCGGCTGCCCAGCCAAGCTCCTGCTGGGAGAGGGGGGGATAACAAAGCACTTTGTTGGCTCAGCTGCAGCGGCTTCCTGCTTCAAGTAGGATAAACAGCCAACTTAGCACAAAGTCTCTGGCCTTCCTGGCCGGTGCCGCCAGCCCTGTGGGCATCCCCTTCCTGCCCTCCAGCATGCATGCACCGGGGGGGGCCTTGCTCCCATCCCCGCTGCCGGCTGCACCCCTGCTTGCTGCCACAGGATCTGCCAGCACCAGAGCACGGGAGCAGCAACCGGCACCGCATGGAGCCTTCCCTGCCTGGGCTTGCAACCGCCAGGCATCTCTCGCAACTCACGCGCGCACCACGACCCCCGGAAAGGAGCCCCGTGAACCAGAGGGCACAGCATGCTGCTTCTTCAGGTTTCTCATCTCCTGCCCTTCCCCGCCCTGCCTCATTGCTCTCCTGCCCAGGGCACAGGGGACCTTCTGCCCAGGATGGTGCCTGCAAGGGCAATGCTTCATGTCAGGGTTTTGGAAGGAAAGCCAGAGGCAGCAAGGGGTGGCCGGGCTGTCTCCTGAGGCCAGCCGTCGCCAGCTCTGCCAGATGCAGAGACAGCCTGACACGGCACAGAGCCCTTTCTTAATCTCGCCTTCATTTTTCCCATGTCCTAACTGCAGCTGGCCCCAGCCCTCTTGCTCTCTAGGAATCCAGTTACTCATCCGCAGGCCCAGGAGGCAGCTCATGAGAGACAATCCTGGGTAGACTGGAGTGAGAGACATTGCCTGGAGCAGAGTGAAACCTCTCCATGTGGGTGAAATGACTCCCCATGGCCGGGCAGCCCAGCACCGGCAGGTTTTGTGGTTACTGCTGGGTGATTAACATGTATTGGAAGTCTCAAAGCTCAGCAGATCCTGGAGATAACTTCTCTGTGTGCCAGGCCCTGCCCTCCAGATCATGCTACCATGGCTGTGTCCAGGGCCATGGTGCCATGACAGCTCCTTGAGAGCTGTCCTGGCTCCCTCAAAAGCAGTAAAACCACCCCAGAGAGCTGAATTTGCCCACGAGTGGGAGCTGCATCTCTCTAATCACCCTTGACATCAAGCCATAAAGTTAAAAATAAAAAGCTTTAAAAATAAAGTGGTACAAAGCCGAGGCGGGTCCTGGGATGGGCACTGTGCCAGCAGGGCTGCACCTCCCATCCACCGCAGCATCTCCAGGAGCCAGGACGGGAGAGCTGGACTGCCAGGACCCCAGAAACCCAAACCCCAGCGGGATCCCCAGCTCTGACACTCACCGTGCTGCGTGGTGAACCTGCGGCGCCGGGCGACAGATGCTCGGCGTGCCCAGGCAGCACGGCTCTCCCCATCGCCCGTGCCGCACCGCGGCAGAGCCATCTGATGGAGCGTGGGGCCATCCAGGACCCCGCTGGGTGGGAGGTGGGTCACCCGCTGGAAAGCCCTGGAAAAGGAAGGGAGACATCAGCACCCACACCCAGACCACCCCGGGGGTTTCTGTTGGGTTTGTGCGGGTGTTTGACCTAAGCCAGGGTTTTCACCCAGTGAGCTCTGTGCCCTGCCATGGGAATGCATCTGGGTGATAAAACAAGAAGATCTGGCTCTGAAGCCACATCTGACAGCAATCCATCTCCTAGCAGGGCAAAAGTAGGCAGGGGAACATAAAAAAATGCCTTTCCCACTTCTTAACCCCAGTTGTTTGCCTTTGCGCTTGACTTTGCGCAGGGTCAGGCCAGGGACATTCCTGGAGCCAACATGATCTCATTAGGAGCAGTCCAGGCCGGGGCTGTCAGCTCAGCCCCTGGACATCTCCCCACCGTCCCCAACCTCGGCCTCGCCACAGATGTTATCGTAAGGGGAGCACCAGGCCATAAAAGGCAAATAAAGCAATGAAGCGCGGGGCTGCCAGCAGCCAGCGTCCTGCTGCGGGACCTGGGTACAGAACAGAGTTTCCAAGAAGGATGGGTTGTGCTTTATCATCAGACCGTGCGAGAGAGCCCCCGGATGCAAAAGACCCCCCAGCTGCTCCGGAGCAGCTTCCACACAGCTGGCATAGCTGCATTTCTGCTGTGGTTTTCGATAAAAGGCTCATACCTCACTGCCTCTGTGAAGTCAGCAGGGCTGTGCACGGGCCCCAGCTCGCCGAAGTAGCCGTATTTCTCCAGGAACAGCTGCAAGAAGAGACAAGGCAGAGGCGCAGCTCAGAGCACGGGCAGGCTTTGCACATGTTGGCTTGGGAAAGGGCGAAAAAAATGGAGATGCAAAGGGAAGCAGTGCAGCAAACGTGGGGCTGGGCAGAAATTCCCATGTGTTTTAACTCAGGCCTCTGCATCCCAAGCAGCCGCACCTCCTGCGGGTGCCAAGCTGACAAATGTTTGCACTGTGGGACTTGGGAAAACCCCACCTCAGCCCATCATTCTCGATGGCTCTTGGGTTTTTGGCCACTACATGGCGGAGGCGTAGGAGGAAACATTGCTATCAACAGATCAAAAACCCCTGCTGCCATGTCATCCACAGCCAGAGGCTACCAAACCCACTGTAATGGCCTCAGATGGATCAAGGCAGTGATTAAAAGGAAGGCGAAAGTGCTGCAGACACGAGCAGGGCAGGGTGAGATGGGGCCAGGCTGCAGCTCCCCCAGTCCCCATGCAGGATGTGCTGCTGCAAAACAGAGACGCTCCAGGGGTAATCTGCTCTGCCAAACCATTCTTCTTCTTATCGGCCATTTACATGGACAGAGATTGTCGCTCTGAACTTGCTCCAACACATAAATTGCATGTCAAAGAAAATAAACGGCTCTCTCTGCCCAGCTCTTGGCGAAGCGAACAGCCAGGGTCGCAGGAACGCTCCACACCCACCTTCCCCGCCGCCAGGGACATCTGCAGGAGACAAACAAGCTGCCCAGCTTCCTGTTAGTGTAGCAGAATTGGAGTTCAAGTAATAAGGAATAAAAAGTGAAAGCGGCTGCTTTGTTTCCCACATCCCAAAGGAGAGGTGGGCCAAGCACCAGGAATGCCATGGGACAGCACGGCTGCTGCCCACCACTGAGCCTGTGGCTTTTAGAGCTTCCTGGTCACCCCAAGCAGGGAGAAGAAGGGGGCTGGTGTTTGCCTGTGCTCGAAGCTGCTTCTGCCCGTCCACCTACAGAAGGCGATTCAACCCCCACCATGTCTCATCATCCCTCCTGGGCACCGGCAGCACCGAGCCAGCCGCACTTTGCCGGTTGTCTGGCAGGAAGCAGGAACTGTTTCTGGATGTGGGAGCCCCAGGGTGTGCCAGGGCCTCTCTCTCTTCTCCTGCCCATACCCTCTGCTTGCCATTAACAGGTATCTTCATGTTATCCCCAAACACGTCATCCTCTGTGCCCGCCACCTCCCCACGGGCAGGGCAGGCACCTTCCACGGGCTCTCTGCCTGTTGCTTGCCTCTTTGGAAGCTCTCCCTACCCCCTTCCTAGACCTCACATTCTCCAGCCATGGAGCTGATCTCCTCCTTTACACCCTTTCTAGATGGAGGACAAGAGGAAATGGCCACAAGTTGTGCCAAGGGAAGTTTAGATTGGATATTAGGAATATTTTCTTTACTGAAAGGGTTATCAGGCATTGGAATGGGCTGCCCAGGGCAGCGGTGGAGTCCCCATCCCTGGAGGGATTTAAGACTTATAGATGTAGTGCTTGGGGATATGGTTTAGTCGAGGACTTTTCAGTGTTAGGTTAATGATTGGACTCGATGATCTTGAAGGTCTTTTCCAAAATAGAGAATTCTGTGATTCTGTGATCCCTCTCCAGCTGCAGCGCAGCAAGGACCGGCATGGCTTCTGCCAAGACATGCTCATCATCCAGCCCCAGCCCTGACATGCTCATCATCCAGCCCCGGCCATGTTCCCCACCGAACACCTCGGCTGGAGACAGCAGCATCAAGCTCCAGCAGTAAAAGCCCAAGCATGGCTGGAGTCACCCAGACACCGTGGTCCTGGTGAGTCAGGATCAACTGGGCATGAGCAAGCACTGTGCCGGCAGGTGAGAGCATCGGTGTGTTCATCGGGCAAAGACACAACACCTCTGCCCAGGGATGGACTGTGGATCCTGGACATGCTATCTCCTCATCCACACAGGGATAACTCCGCCGCTTCCTTGGGTACCAGCAGGAAAAATACAGCAGTATCTTGGGATGTTCATGCAAGAGAGGGGGATACGGGGATCAGGAAGTCTCCTGGGGCACAGGGTGACGGAGAGGTTTGGTAGCCCAGAGAGAGGAGTCTGGAGAGGAGAAGGCATCTGGACCTTTTTCCCTGCGGTTGGGTTTTAGAATGTTCTCCTCCAGAATCAGAAAATCACCAGCTACATATATGGACACAGGGTGATGATCCCCAGCGCTTACATCACCACAGACAAATGTGAGCTACAAAACACCCAGACAGAAAGTCCCTGGTCTCAAATCATGGATAGTCTAAACTGTTTCTACCCACAATTTTGCTTTCACTCAGTATTTAAACCATAACAGCTTGAAGCTGTTTCCTCCCCTGTAACCTAACACAATCCCATTCTTAAAGCATGAAAAAGTCTTTTCCCCACCATGATCTCACAAAGGCTTGAAACCCCATCTGGACAAGTCAGGGTGCATGGCAAAAAAGCAACCACTATCACAGCAGCTGCTCTTGAGCAGCACCAAAATGTTCACAGGCCACTGGCTTTATTACTGCCGTCCAGATCCCCTTGAGCTTTGCAAGTCCAACCAACGCAGCAGTTTCCCTGTAGCTTCTGGCCCATGTCCTCTCGAGGTTCTCGCACACAGGGACCAGCTCTCAGGCTGCAAAACCACCAGGAGAAATTTTACAACATTTTCCAGGCACGGTTATTGTGAGCTCCAGGTGATGCTAGTCCTGGGAATACAGAGCTGCAGGAGAGGGATGGACTGATCCTCCACTGTGCAAGTTATTTATGAGACAGCAGAGCATGCAAAGTGCCCTGGACTGGAGACTTTTCAGGGTGACAGGGGAGCCCAAGAGCCTCATGCCACAGTGTCCTGTGTCCCAAGCAGTGCTCAAGACCCCTCCAGCCCTGCCCATGCCCTGCACACTCCCAGAGACCAGCCGGACTCCGAGTGGGAGCTGGCACCAGCCTGACACACCTCTCCAGATGCTGGATTAAAAGGCTGGCCGTGCTCGGAACCCCCTCCTCCCTCCTGCCCCAGACAGGGAAATGCTCCTTTCCATACAATGGGAACAGAAAAACAGCAGGAAACCAAGAGCTGAGAATTACCTTGATACATGCCCCGCTCCCTCTAGAATGAGGGAGGGAGGAGAGAAGAGATCTGGTTGCCCAGGAGCCAGCACCGGGGCAGGGGGACAGGGGGACGAGAGTCTGGGGGAGATGGAGGGGCCCTTCCCATCTCAGGGCTCTGATGTGGAGCTGGTCACAACCTGAACATCACCTCTGCTGAGAGCTAAAGCCAAGGAAACACCTTGTCCTCAACTGCAGGCATCCCAGGTGGAAGACAGCCAACAACAAACACAATTAGACCTCCCTCCCTGGAAACTGGGATAACAAGAGTGCAGAGCCAGCAAGCGCCGCTCCTGCCTGCCCTCCCCTCCAGACACTCTGCTTCCGGCTCTATTCCACCACTCCAGTATCAGAGAAGCCTCACGTTGGCTTCGACACAAACTCCATCTCTCCCCTCTCTCCCCTGGCAGCGGAGGGAAGCGATGCCATCCCGCCGAAGCGTGGGCAGGCATTCCATGCTGCGGCTCCAGAGGATGCTGGCCACAAGCCGCACCTCCAAGGTCTCCTGTTTTGAACCACCAGACAACAGCAGCCCAACGAGCCAGCCCAGGTGTGTCCTCAGCCCCAGTGCCAAGCGGTCCCAGGCCCTATCCTGCATCATTTCACCACCAAGATGGACACAGGGGAAGCCACAGCTCGGGCTTTTCAGCCACAGTTTCCCCCCACAGCACAGACACAAGGAGAGCTGACCCCTGAGCACTTTTTGGCTCGGCCACAGAAGGAGCAGCACCTTCTCCTGCCCATCGGGTCTCCTGCAAGCTGCCTTCAGAAGATGTCAAGGCACTTGAAACCCCTCATTTGTTTCTGCTCTCCCAAGCCGCATTCCCGCCCGCAGTCACAATCCCTTGGGCAGAGCCCTCGTGTCTTTTGTCTAAGTGTGGGTATAAGTATCTATATAAATAATACATATATATAGACACACAGAGACACCCAAGAAGGAGATTAGCCAGTACAGAGCCTGGTTGTCCTCCTGCTGAAAAGACCGGGAACACGTCTGCTAATTCTGGACGTTAGTGGCAGCGGCTGATGAAAACCCTCAACCCAGCCTGGTTGCTGTGATGCTCCCTCCCTGTGCCTCATCTGGTCCTAATGTAATCTCCTCTCCCACCTACCCCTCCTGAAATCCATTTTAGCTGGAAATTATCCACTTGCCACCGAAGGGATGGAGCTGGGGAAACGCTGTGCTCAGTATGTATGTATATATATAGATATAAAAGCTCCTTTACTCTTCACACTCAATCTTGAGCTGAGAAGCAGGGGCAGCAGGTCTCCTGAAAACCTCTCCTGGTTCCAGTAAATCCTTGGGGTGCTAACGGGAGCTAGCTCCCTGTCTCCCCATCTGCCTGCCCAGGAGGGATGCTACAGGACAGGAACAACAGATATTGCATCACTTTAAAGGAAACAAACGCCACGAAATGCACTGGCCTTGGTGGCACCTGCCTGCGGGGCTGCCAGACACTCCTCTTGCTTGCGTGTTAAACGCAGGAACATCTCATCAGCAATTACGGCAATTCGCTCCTGCATTTGAGCCCAGCTCGCAGGTTCCCCCCAGCACCCCAGGCACCCCACACGGTTCCAGCAGCACCGAAGCACCCTGAATGTGACCCACTCGGGGGAAACACTGGGCTTGGCTAAACCTTCCCCTGCAAATACCAGAGCAGCTGGCAAACCAGTCTGGTCATGCAGACTGGTTGCACTTTCGTGTCTAAGAAGAGAAAGGAAACAGGGCGCTTGGTCTTCACCCTCCATGGGGATGGGAAGCAGGGAAGGCGACGGGCGGTGCCCGCTGCCAGCAGCCGCAACAAGCGGGGATTGTCTGGAAGCACAGCAGGGCTGTTCATGCTGCCCTGACTCACGGGGCTGTTAAATCACACCGGGGCACTGCCGGGTGCCTTAGATCCGCTTGCCTCACCCATACTACTGGCAGCGACTCAGAGCCATGATCTTACGGGTTTTACACCCTCTGCCCGGCCACGCAGAGTCCAGCGGTGCCTCCCAGGGCGACGGCACCTGAGTAATTCCTCCTCCACTCCCTCAGTCCTTGTGGGCCCCTGCTGAGGATGACCAGCAGGAATTTTTCCCAGGAAGAAGGTCTTCTTCCTCTTAGTTCAATCAGAGGGAAAACATGGGGGCACCCCGGGAGCACGCAGGGTCCCAGCTGACCCCTGAGCCCCACCACGTGCTGGGTGGTACCCAGAGACCCTCACTCCAGCCAGGCTGCACTCAGCATCCAGCATCCCACCGGGCTGCCCGCCCTGCACAGGAGCATTTCTCAGCACAAATACAGCTCAGAGCCCTTTGGTAAATGTGAGCCCTTGGGCTGCCAAGGGGGAGAAGTCAGAGGCCATGTGCCATCACAAAAGAGGGAGAAGGAGGTCAGGGCAGGGGGGAAACAAAAAAAAAATCCAAAATGAGGATTTCTCAGTCCCTTAGTCCCACTCTCCATTTCCATTCCTTGCCTTTCTCAAATCTCTACCCAATTTTTCTCCCCATCACAACAGACCTGCAGCTTCTCCCTCAGGTCACTACAGGGGCTTTATTGCCCTTTGTCCTCGGCACCAGCAGCGCTCCCTCCACCACCACGCTCCTCACTCACGCTCACTCTTCACTCCCACCACGGAGTGAGGGCTCAGGTGTCACACATTTTACACAATTCCCCGGGATCGGGGACTCGGGCACTGCCACACACCCAACTGCTGTCCCGAGCACAGCCCCGCCACAAACCAGCTCTGCCAAACGACCCAGCGTCGGAGCTTCTCTCTGGAGCCTGCAGGTAACAAGATGATTTAACAGGCGAGTGTTTCAAATTAGATTTCCCTCTTTTTCTTGGAGCTGCAATTGATACAATTGCAGTGAAAACAAGGGTACAAGCCAGGAAAATAACACAACTGGACGCTTTCTCAGACTTTTGCATCTGAGTTTACACGGCCCATTGTTGTGAGCTTTAGCTACTCCAAAAGCAATAAAAAAAGCTTTGGAAGCAGAGCCTGGCAGCCTCCTGTCTGATGTGATGTGAGAATTCCAGCTTCCTCTTAAAAGCAGAATTAACTGCTCAGTTTATTCCGCATGTCACACTGGGGAAACTGAGGCAGGGAGACAGGAAAGTCCCTTGCCCAGCACCCTCCACTGGGACCAGCCACAAGCCCAGGACCTGCTCGAGGGCTTCAAGGGACAGGTTCTCAGAAGTGACCAGTGAGGCATCAAAAGGCAGATTGGAGCTTTTAATGCTCTCACCCCAAATGAGCTGGTTTTCTTTTTAAAGTGAATTTTAAACTACTGACTTTCTGAGCATTAAGAACTTGGCAGATCTATCTTTCCCCAGGTGACACGAGGGGCTGGACTTGGGTTTGTGCAAACGGGGACAAGCACTCGTATAAATCACCTCTTCCAAACAGCAACCTCCCAGCATAAGAAGCCTGCACATTAAAACAAGCCTCCAAGTATTTACGTGCACTTTTTATCTTGGAGTATATAAAAAATCCCAGTTGATCCACCAGGACTCGCTAAGGTTTTAAAATCAAGCATCTGTGCAAACATACACCAGATTGATGCCTCCACAAGAAAAAAATGCCCAACGCGAACTTTTGTTCAGCAGCCAAATCTCGTCCTCCCAAACCAAACAGGAACAGATGGCAGCATGGTGTGACAATGACACAGGGACAAACAAGGAACCCAAACAGAGGCGATGGGGACAGCCCTGGCCAGAGGCAGGGCAGGGGAAAGACCAGCTTTTGTCTGCTCCTGATCCGGCAGGAGATGGGAAGGTTTCCTAGCGCAAGGCTTCTGTTGCCAGAGCTGTGTGGAAGGGGGGTGCCGATGTACACACCTGCGGGCGAGCACCGAGGCACTCCAAGCACAGCCCTATAGCACGGCCCGTCTCCAGCAGACCCGGCCGTATCCAGGCCATGCACACACCTCTGGCACGGACACACCACCAGTGCACAGGGGCACAAAGCTGCGGCCGGCCTGCACCCGCCTGCGGAGCCATCCACGGGCCCACGTCTGTGCCACAGACGCACACCGGGCACCCGTGGCACAGGCTACAGCGTGGATGGACACGCCGTGCACTCGCGGGCACGCACCAACGGTGCGAACGTCCCTTGGGGACACGCACACACCCATGGCACGGGCACACCGACAGCACGAGCACGGCCCTGAGCGTGCACGCCTGTGGCGTGGGCACACACACCCAGGGCAGGGGCACAGCTACAGCACAGGAGGACCTGTGGCACAGGCACACACACTGCTACGGCACGGGCACAGCCGGGGTGCACACACACCTATGGCACGGGCACACACACCCCTGGGCACACACACACACATGCACGGCATGGGCACACGCACCAGGGCACAGACACCCCCGGGCACACGCACACCTGTGGCACAGGCACGCACCGGGCACACACCCCCCTGGGCACGGGCGCACCCGGGCACACGCAGACCCGGGCACAAGCACACCCGGGCACAAGCACACTCGGTGCACACGCACTGGGGGCACACGCACACCGGGGCACACGCACACCCGGGCACACGCACACCCGGGCACACGCACGCCTGTGGCACACGCACACCGGGGCACACGCACACCGGGCACACGCACACCGGGCACACGCACACCGGGGCACACGCACACCGGGCACAAGCACACCGGGGGCACACACACACCCGGGCACACGCACACCGGGCACACGCACACCGGGCACACGCACACGGCCCCGGGCACGCACACGCCCACGGCGCACACACCGCACACACACCCGCACGCCCCATACCCGGCACACCGGGACACGCTCCGCCCGGGCAGCGGGCACAGCCCGGCGGCTGCAGCTCCGGGCCCCGCCCCGCCGCGGGCCAGGAGGGAGGCCCCGGCGGCCAGTTCCGCTCGCGGGCAGGGCCCGGCCCGGCCGCGGGGGCGGGAGAACCGATCCCCTCCCACCGGCCAGCCGCCGCGGGCCCGCCCCGCCCTGCAGGCACCGGGAGGCCCCGGGGCCCCGCCCGTGCGGGCGCCCGGCCGCTGCCGCGAGCCACCGGCCCTTCGGCGGGGACTCACAGCCCGGCGGCTGCGAGCGCCTCCCCTGCAGAGCTGGGTTAAAAAGCGATAGATCTCTTCAAAACTCTTCTAATACAGGAATTTCGCTTCCTGTTCCTGCTAGTCCAAGGCTCCTGCCCAAATGAGCATTTTCCACTGCGGATCTATGAAGTTCGACAGGAATTTTCTCCATTTGCATAAAGATGATTCAATTCAGCAAAAGCATCATAATCTCAAGGAAAAGACCAACAGCTTTCGAACAATGTGGCATATTTTAATATCCGCAGGGGCTATTAAAAAACCAGAACGGTTCAATGCTAACAGAGTTGGAAACCAAGTCACGGCGCTTGCATGATGCACGGGCTCCGGAAAGCTCGGGCGCTACGGAATACAGCTGCAATGACCACAGGTCACCGAAGGACAAGTTTCAGTAGAGGCAACAGAGAACCACACTGCAATAGATTGTTTTGGTCACATAAAAAGTAAGGCTGCACTACCTGGGTAAAGAAAATTATCTTTAAAATTGCTTTCCTACTATTTGAAATTTAAGTCCTGTTGAAAGGTGGCTGTGGAAGCTTGTACCCGCCCTGTAACACCAGCAAAGAACCCCCAGTTACTACTAACAGAAACTACTAACTCAATACAAGGTACGCTTCAGCTTCTCCCCCAGATGTGCAACATACAACACCCCCACCAGCTGGGAGTCCAGAAACTTTCCAAGCAAAACAGAGAAGCTGAACAAATCTAGCACAGAAACGGCTTTTGAGAAACCGAAGTGTGAAGTGTCTGAAACACGCCCTAGGCTTTCTCTCCTGCAGCGAAGCACCTGTCCCCAAAAGCAAGCCACGGGCCCTTCGAGAGGCCAGCTAACGCTCTACACCCTTTGCTACGCTGTGATGTAATGTACAGCGCCTGAAGAGAGAAGAACGCCTTCAAAACCTCAGATGGGTAAAGAAAAAACAAAAAAACCCAAATCACAGTGAGAACGGGAAGACACAACCCATTGACTGTTTAAAAAGCTCAGCTGAGGTGCAGACATAAGGAAAGCAGTTTCAAGAGAAGCCCCAAAAGATCGTGTGCCTCCCATGTCACGGAATTCACAACAGCACACAGGAGCAGACTGAAACCCTGCCAGCCTCGCGTGTTCCAAAGGTGTTGGCACCAGACACCATTCTAGCAATCACATCTCCTGCACCGCACTGAAATACAGGGCACCTTTGACAAATTCAAGACACCACCATCCGCTTCTGCAAAATCTTCACTCCTACCAAAAGGATTAGACTTGGGTTTAACATCTCAATTTGCTTTTGAGAAGCTGAATATTAGTTTTGGAAAAAACCCACACAATTTCAGTATAGTCATCTCAATGGCTGGAACGGGAAAAAAAACCTCATTACATAATGCTGAAGAACAATGCAAGGACAGAAAAAAAATGCCTCCTTGCAAATGTCTATATGGGATGCAATAAAACCTAAACAAACTGTTAAAAATACTCATTTAACAGGTGTAAATCAGAACTTAAAAGAAAATATAGAAAGACCAGCAAACATAATCAGATGTTCGTATACTTCAATATTGGTAGCCTGTAAAATATCATAAAGTATTTTATAAAATAATAGAAAAGTGTCACCAATATTTCTTTGCCTGCAGCGGGATGGTTTCATGGCCGCAACAGAGCAAAGTGTGTGTGTATTTAGAGAGAAGAATGGGGGGATGTGTGCACACATCTACAAATATACACTAAGCAGGTAACATCATGCCCAAGAAACCGCAAGTGTCACTGATACAGAAGTCCCAAGTGAATATTACCTTGAGAATGAAGGTAATTAAAAAGCACACTACGTCCCAATTACAAAGGGGCACCAGTGTATTTTAAGTAGGGAACTTTCTTGCAAGTTTGAAAGTAGGATTAGGTTCACTTTGGATTACAAATTCTTACGATAACCATGTTTTTGTACCATAGCTGCTTAATTATGGAAAGCCTTAAATTGCAGAGGACATCTACAGCACTACAGAAAAGCCAGCTTTTCAACTACATGTGTTTACTATTTCGGAAATTAATTTTCTAAGGAATCTACGTTTCCTCTGTCCCACCTTTCACTTATAATCGTGTACATATAATCTTGAACAGCAAAACAGAAGGGAAAAGGCTTTAGCAGGCTCTAGTGAAAACACTGTGTATTGCCCTCACCACCAGCACACTACAGCAATCAAACACAAATGACATCACCTGTAGTGTGCTCAAGTGCCTCAAAGAACAGCCTGTGAATAGTTTGGGGTTTTTTCATAGTATTTGCAATTTTAAAAGACATTTTAGGGCCCAAGGTTTTTCCATGTTGAACTCTATCCATTTCTCTCCCCCAGCTCTTGGGAGAAGTTAGCTGACAGAGGCCTGGCGCGGTTAATACCGAGGGCATGCCTGCTCCTGCAGATCTGACACCACCGGGCACAGAAATGGACATCCCTGCTCTCCACAGCCCCTTACCTACTGGCCTACTTCAAAACTTTTAGAATGCACTTCAGGACATAAATTATTAATCAACGACATAACACAATTTACTCTCTATATAGTTTTTAATTAATGAATTACAATTTTTTTTCCAACCCTTTCAGACACTGTTTCCTTTAGCTGCCCTTAACTGTATGCTGTTTGTTATTTCAGACACCTCAGGGCTTCTGTTTTCCTGCATAATAACCAAAAGCCAGAGCAATCCAATCTAACAGAGTATTATGAAAACAAGACCAAAAAAAATGTTACCAAATTGAGGCAAGTCTCATGATGCTTTCCTTTTCCAGAATGTCATCCATCCAGTTCATCTCCTTTTTGTACAAAATTACAACAATTTCCACTACCTCATAGTCACCCGTCCTGCCCAAAATTGTAGGTAGTATTTTCTTGTACCTCAGGACACTTCCTACCAACCCATCTTTCCAATTCGTAGAAAAAGCAGATCCCCATGGATTTATACAATCATGGAATCAGTCATCCTCTCTGTGGCTACCTGTGCAGTGAGCCACCAGACCTTAGCGCTCAGTGTTTCTGATGCTATTATGTACCTTCTCTCGTACGCAATCTGATCACCAGTTGAGTCATTGCTAGTGGGCAATCCAGATCTCCAAACTCAAGGCATGCTTTGTGCCAGAAGCAGATATGAACAGCACTACGCAAACACAAACGCTATTATTAAACCCATCAAATTATAGTGACCTGTTTCTAATCCAATACAAAAGCCTGAGCCTTAGCTAGTGCTGTTTGACTTCTGCTTCATCACTATCAGTAACTATTTCTCCTATCTATGCCAGAATATTAAACATCAACCCAGAACGTGTATTTTTAATAGCTATCAAAGATTTGATTTCCAACAACTTTATAATGTAAAATTAAGAAGGAAGTGTCCTACAGAAGATATATAACAGCCACATAAAAATCATATTAGCAAGCAACTACTACCGTGAATATAGCATTCATTTTTAAATGCAATAAAGAACATCTATTTTAAAAAAAGTGAATAACCTCTACTCTAGCCAACCAGACTTTTCCATATTCTAGAGAATCAGGACCCAAGTTAGCATAGAATATAGAAATATAGTGCTACAATACTCCAGTCTTGCAAAGAAAGATGAGGAACAAAGTTCAGAGAAAAAAAACTAGTAACTCATAAACCCCCAAATTTCATTCTAGACTGACATGTCTGGTCAATAGCACAAACCTGACTTTGGATTAATCCATACTATATAATCAGAGAACATCCCAGTTTTCATATAACTTATACGTAGCATTAAATAAGAAAACAGGTTTCTTTGTAAATTCTGACCATCAACAAATCAAAACGCAGGAGAGGATGTTTATCTACCCCCTCTTCTGATTTGGAAGAAGAGGCAGGAGAGAAAGCAAAAGCTATGGGAATTATAAAGGAAATTCCTGAAAATTCAAGCCATACTAAATTTATCAAATACCACCAATAGAAAAAGAAAATGCAGCAATGCATTAAATAAACTGGTATCAGCCACAACAGCAAAAAATACTGATGTTTTATAATCTACTGTCATAAAAAGAAAGTTAAGTTTCAAACTAGCTAGTGAAAAAAAATCTTTTCCGTTATATGTAGTTAAACAAAAATATAGAGAAATAGAATAATTCTTTAAATACAAATCAAAACCAAACACTTGCATTAAAAAGATCACAGACCCCTTCCAAATTGGACTTTACCATATTTTTCCTTTTTAAAAGCAAGCAAATAACTTATCGCACTGACACTGCTGAGCCCCACCTACTACAGAGGTGTGGACACAGTGGTACAGAAACAGTGCTCAAAGCTGTACCTGCACTCTCCTGCGCCATACCTGAAGTCATGCTCTGTGACAAAAACCTTCTCTTTCCTCCATTCACTAGCTCTGTCTCAGAGCCTTCCTTGGCACAGGACACCTGAACCTGTAGCATGCCTCCAAACGGAACCTCCAGCATGATAAACTATGGTATGAACAGCAGCTGTCCCACACGAGCCTTCTCAGATACCAAACGGAACGTGCCTTTCTGCAGCCTGCCACAGTTTAAGCACAGTGAAGCTGAGATGAAGCAGTACGGGTTTAAAAATAAAGATAGCAGAAAACACAGTGTCTAACACAAAGAAAAATGTCATATAGAAATACAGGTAACTATACGAAAACCATAAATAACAGGGAAAACGTGTTTTATTTTCTAGTAATATCTAATTTCCTTTCACTGTGCACAGAGCTCACTGAACCGAGCAACATCAGGATCATCTTCCAGCAGTAATTCAGCCTAATAATTTCTATAAACAAAAGCAATTACCTCTTCAGAAGTTCCAGACATAGTATGTTGCAACAAAAAGTAAGGCAGGCATACACAAGGATCGGCTACAAAATAAATTACTAACAGCACCAGAAAAAAAAAGCAAGTTACTTTTCATGCTGTGATATATACCACCACATTCAGAAGTATCTACAGCAGGAAATCTCTGTAAATGTTAACAGCAAATCCTACTGAGCGTGGCAATTTGGGGGCTGTGTTTCTTCCCTCAATCCGATTTTGCACAAACTGTATTCTTAGCTGCATACTGTAACTGCTTTGCAATGTTGCATCACCATTCCCTGTCTGTGGCAGACAGCGGGAGAGGCGTGGCACGGAAGCACCTACCTTAATTCCATCAGGCTCCACTGCAAGAGTTGAGTACCTGTACTTTGACGCGTCTTCACAAAGTCTTTCTGTCATAATTATTCCAATTCAAATTCAAGACCTTTTTTTGCTCAATACCTTTCCTGCATAACTAAATAGTACCAGGAAGCAGACCATCAAAATACCCAGACCTGATCAGGGAGGATCTGGCCTATTAAAGAGACTGATCCTGACACAGAAAGCTGTCCTGACTCCTCCTGTAGAGGGGATTACATACCTTAACTTTTTTTTTTTTTTTTTCCAGTCCTAAGGACAGTGGAGCTCTGTGAGGACTGGCAATCTGACCTGTGGAGGGCGAATACACAGAGGACGGCTTGGAGAACTCAGATACTGATTCTAGAGCACAGATCTTGGTGCCCCACGGTATGTCAAACATGACATCTACACATAAATATATCCAGCATCATAGAGCACACAGTAGTAACACCAGAAGCCTAACTTCCAATCCATCAGAAATTACTAATTTTTTAGAATTTCTAGTACTAACCTACACAGAATCTCCAGTCATTTTGAGGAAAAGTTTTTACAAGTTGGGCTTTTTGTTTTGTTGGGATTTGTTTGTTTTGTTTTGTTTTTAAATCAAGATATTTAATCTTCAGAAGCATGAACATTTGGAAGAATGTCAGATAACATCTTTATTTTATCACACACATACAACACAAATAATAAAATGCACAACATTTTCATAGAATGGGTTTGGGTTGGAAGGGACCTTAAAGATCACCTTGTACCAATCCCCCTGCCATAGGCAGGGACATCTCCCACTAGGCCAGGTTGCTCAAAGCCCCATCCAACCTGGCCTT